>JADRCD010171846.1:0-18491 GCA_019843815.1 Montemys delectorum
GAGATGCCCGGGATCAGATGGCCCTTATCAACGGCTCTGTAATTGCTCTAATAGGGGTTATCAGGATCCCTCATTTTGCCTATCCCAAAATCATGGAGTTAAAGAACAGCACAGCTCTAGATTCTTAGGGTTGGTAGAGCCCTGCCCCACCCCACCCCTTTCACAGGAGTGGCCCGGAAGGGTTAAAGCGACCTGCCAAAGGTCAGTCATGTATAAGTGGAGAATGACCAATGTCATTTTTAAAAATTAGTTAAAAGAACTGCCTACCAAGCCCATTTTTATGGCTTATTTTAAGTAGGTTAATGAATATACCAGGCACAGCTTTAACTCCCAACTGAGTAAATGCTGACACTAGTTTATAGATTGAGCAGATAAGCGGCAATAAGGAATTATTCATCACTCATTTATCATCCAGCCTACTGCAAGTGCAAGGTATAAAGTGAAGCAAATAGCAGTTTTAGATGCCACACGTGTGGAGCGGTCAGAACAGCAAAAACTACGTGGTCTACAAAGCTTGTGCACGGATAGTGTCTGAGCCCAGGTCTTTTGAGATGAGAAAAGGGAAAATATTCAGGGAACATATATGCATCTCACAACAAGGCTGTAAAAATTAGACTTTTGGAGCACATGTGCCATGCCACATGTGTGGAGGTTGGAAGCCACCTTGGAGGAGTCAGCTCTTGCTTTCCACTATGCAGGTTCTGGGTATGCAACACAGACTGGGAAGTGCCTTTACTCACTAAACCATCTTGCCAGCCCAGGCATATTTTTTATATAGAGCTCCTATTTTGCTCTTCGTATAAATTCAATCACTAATTCATTCTTCTAAGTGATAGTAAGCACCCACTGCATGCAGAGCAGTGTGGGGAATTACATTTTTAAACACCAACTCTTTCTGCTACTTTTCAAGTTTAACGAGGTGGAAAGCATACAAACACACACACATCTAAAGCTCAATCCCATGAGCCTTTGGGATGAGCAGCTTATATCATGTGCAGGGTCAGCTGGAGTCAGAGGAAGGAGTGCCTGGGGATGAATAGGAAGAAAGAGAAGGCTGTCTACCAAGTCTAGGAGAGATACAACCTTGTTACAAGCCCTTTGTCCCCAGTTGAGTATAAGAGGGCCCAGTGATATCATAGCTAGAAATGACACCACGAATTGATAGCTTCAGCCAAGACCCTATCCCCAAAGGCTGTGTAACACCCACAGCCTGGTAGATAGCTGATAGTATCTATCCATTCATTATTATCACATTTGGGGCATATGTTGAAAAACTAATAAATCAACCGCCAGTGCAGTTGTTGGGGGGTGGGTGGGTAAGTACTAATGAATTTACATGTGCTATTTAGAAAGCTGGCTAGCTTTTTTATTTATTAATGTTTTATCAGTCCCCATTCACCAATGGAAGACCTCAGGCACAAAGTTCAACATCAGTAGAAGAGCAACCTACAGGATCTAGTAAGTGACTTTGCTCCCAGCAACCCTAAGACCCCACCTTGAGGCACCACCACCACGTGGCTCTGTTCACTGTCCAGTGTCTGGCCCGAGTCTTCAGGCACATGAACACTGACTCTACTGGAAAGAGAACTGGGAAGATATTAACTCAAAACTCCAGACTCATTCGGCTCAGCAAATTTAAGCAACTTATGCAGAGGGTGAAAATAGGAGTGTGCGCTGGTGGTGCTGTGCAGGACAGCAGGTATCCACTGGGCCTGTCTCAAGTAACACAGGCCATTGTATCACCTATGGGGCAACACCAAGAAGTAGAACAGAGGTCCAGATGCCTGGATACTCGTGACCTCCCATTTTATTTATTGTGAGCACTGGAATATATACTAATCCACAGGTCTGTTAGGAAAGTAACCTGGAAATACAACACTGTCCCTATTTTGGAATGGTTTGTCCTTCCTTGGTCTAAGGTGGCCATAGGATGCTCATAAGCCTTTATCAAATCATCAAGTCTCCACCTGCCTACCCCCATGCCTGGCTGAGCAGGTCACTGAGCCAGCTCTCTATAAGGGGTGAAAGCTAAACCAGGTTCCTTGGCCTTCAGACCCCCATCTCAGAGGCCCACCTCAGATTGCCAGCCCTCCTCCCCTGGAGATCACATTAAAGTGAAGAATATTTACCCTTGGGATGCTGAAATGGAAAGTAGGTTGATGATCACTCAAGACCCCTAGTCTTGGCCAGCTATAGTACTAGGTATGACACTCAAAACTCAATGATTCAGGAAAGTCTGTAACCCCTTGGTGCTAATTACATCATTTGCATTGCCCCAGAAATGTCAAAGAGGCTGGCCCAGAACTGATATGTGGGCCAAAGGTACCTGAGGCCATGATCACACTAACAGGGACTCTGCCTATGGCACTGATGAAGTATCACGCGTGGCATTGTCCCTAAGTGAGCCTCTCTGAGCTGGCATACAGTGGAAAAGGCCATTAAGCACATGTCTCTGCTATACCCCTGACAGTGTGTTAAAGGAAGATTTACACACTGTAGGGATGGGTTGAAACTTCCAATTTTCTGAATTAATTAATTCAGGGTTGCTTGTATCCAAGGTAGGTTGGCTTTAAATTCACTATGTAGCTGAGGATAATTTTGAACTTCTGATCCTCCTGTTTCTACCTCCTAAATGTAGGACCACAGACCTTCATCCCCACGTACAGTTTGTGTGGTGCTGGGAATAAAAATCAGGGCTTCATGCATACTAGGTCAACAGTCAGCCCCAATTTTTTAAATTTAAATGTAATACTCTTGAAGATTTATTTATTTTTATTTCATGTGTGTGAGAGTTCTGTTTGCATATATGTATGTGCACCATGTACATGCCTGGTGCCCTGGGAGGTCAGAAGAAGATGTCAAAGTCCCTGGGATTTGAGTGACAGATGGTAGTGAACTACCATGTAGGTTTGGGGAATGAAACCTAGGTCTTCAGCAAAAGCAGCCTTAACCATTGAGTCATCGCTCCTGCCCCTTCATTAAACATGAAAAACAACAAGGACAAGAGCTACTATATGTTAGAAACTATGGGACATACATAGAATTTTTTTTTCTCACGAGGAGACTGCCATTTAGGGGAGAGGTGTACATATGCAGTTAGGTGTGGAGAAAATAAAGAAATAGAATACACTAAAGGCCGTGGAAGCAGAGACAGATGGAAATTGACTGTGGAACAGGGGTGGTAATTTTAAAGGGGGGATGGACAATAAGATCGTGCTTGCCTGCTTCCCCTCTGTATCCCTCACGATACTTACACATGGCTTAGAGAAACAGTATCTAGACACCAAGATCCAAACAGTTGAGTTTCGATCTTCACCTCATACTTACACTCATACTAAGCTGGTCGGGGTACTGGATAGCTTCCGCTGTCCCTTTCTTTGCCTGTAGAACGCAGAAGCAGACCGTGCAGAGTGAGGCATTTGTTTGGCGGCATGCAGGGAATATAGAACACTCATAGCACTCAATGGATGTTTACCAGGGAATAGTTGAAACTTCTCACCTGCAGTCCAAGCCTTTTACTGCACACTCAAATGGGTCCTCCAATGCACATTTTTGTCCTTTATTTGTATTTTATGTGTTTGGATATCTTACCTGCATGCATACATGAACAACATATGTGCATTGTCTGTAGAGGCCCCAAAGAGGATGTTGTGTCCCCTAGGACTGGAGTTAGTTGTAGGATTTCATGTGGATGCTGGGAATTGAACCTAGCTCCTCTGGAAGAGTAGCCAGTGCTCTTAACCACTGAGGCATCTTTTCAGTCCCCTTTCCTTTGGGTTTGTTTGTTTGTTTGTTTGAGACAGGATCTTTCTATGTAGCCCTGACTGTCCTAACACTCACAGAGATCCCCATGCCTCAGCCTACTGAATCCCAGGATTAAAGGCATGTACTCTGGGCTGGACTTCCCAGTTTGAGTTCTTCGTAGAACACATTTATTATCTATGGTTATGACTGAGCTGAGCCCTAATGGCTAGGGGTTCCCACTATGCTTTGTGTGGGACCAAGAGTGTGTCCCTGGTACAGAGTCACTTGACTCTTTGGCAGGGCGGTAAAACTTGGCAAAACCAGTTTATGGAGCTCAAAGTCACACACAAAGTGTTGCTGTGTGAAGGGATGCCAGGAAATGACTTTCTGTGACTTTTCTGTGTCACTCACCTGGTGACCTGAAGCAGACCCAGAAATCTGGACTCTCAGACTACGGGTTGCCTCGTCTCGTCCCTACTGTCCTACATCTAGGCTGGATTCTTCTTTTTTTTTTTTTCCAGAGAAAAGCCTGTTTTCTAGTTCTTGTGTGGCACTTTCCTTCCCACAACTGTCCTGGAACTCAATGTCAGGGCTGCTGGGGTGGGGCATAAGCCCCTACACACACACACACACACACACACACACACACAAAGGTAGGGAGGTTCCAGCGCTGAGTTTCTCCATTAGTTTGCCTCAATAGAAGGTGCTCAAGAAAAGCTATATACTAGAGTTCTCCATCCCCAGGTCCCCAACACCTAGGATGGGGGTTAGAGACTTTCCATAGAAAATGCTGTACAGGAGCTGGGGCAACTGTTTCTCCCGTGGGTTGGTCCTCAGATAACAAACAGTCAGGCAGCTTTCTAATTCATCTACAAGGCCAAGGGAAGAAAACACTGGGTCCAGCCAAGATGTAGGAAGGCGCAGCCTGGGGAAATTGGAGGTTGGGACTGAAGTGAGGTCCAGTGCATCCTTTCCAACCTAGTAACCCAAATGGGTTTGCTCGAGTTAAGGAACGCTTGCTCTACTGGAAACCCAGTACCAAAGGGACCTTGTTGTCCTCATCTGCAGACCGGCTTGGCTTTAGTTACCGGACTATCTTATCTGTCATCTGTGACTGTATACACGCAAAAACTGGGATACAATAGTCGGAGGACTGAGCACTCCACGCCGGGGAGTCTGCCAGCCTTGGCCGGGGGCGGCGCTGCGGAGCGGTGAGAGCGGAGGCCAGGGCGCACGGGGCCGGGAAGGAAGCGCGGCCGGCGAGCGGGGCGCCAGGCTCGGCCTCCAGCGCCCCCGAGCCGGGCCGGGACGCGCCAGTAGGGCGCTGGCGGCGGCCGGGGGCTGACCTCGAGCGCCGGCGAGTCTGCGCCCTCCCACCGGCCCGCGCTCGCCTCCCGCCGCCTCGGGTTAGGCGGCGGCGGTCAGTGCGCACCTCATCAATAAGACCTGACAGGCCGCCGGCTCCGTGGCCATCCATCAAGCTGGGCGGCGAGGGCGGCGGGCACGCGGGGCGGGAGCCGCAGCCTCCCGGAGGCTCGCGATGCTCGCACCGCTGGGTGGCGGGCAGCGATCTGCTCTCCAGCAGAGTACTACGCCTCAGTCCGCTCCCCAGGATCTAAAGATACGTCAGATTGCTTAGAAATGGTCGATGCAACCCACACATTGTGTATTTGGGGAAACAGAGGCCGGGCTGGGTGTTGACACACCTGGGGGCCTCACAACTAACTGTATGGAGACTGAAATTTGAACCGAGCCTTCGTTTGGCAACTCACTGGGACTCGCAGCCCACACACCATCCACGCTGGCACCCGGTACAGTCATGAGCCATGTATGAGGAGTGGGACGGGCTAAGTCGAACATGTACACATTAAGAATAATAAGGTCTAGGAACTCGAGGTGTACCTTAGCTGGTAGAGAACTTGGCTTGGCGCGCTGGAAGCACTGGGTTCTATCCGCAGCACCCAGTACACTAGTCAAAATGGCCTGTAATCCCAATACATGGGCAGAGGAGGCAAGGGGGTCAGAATTTCAAAATCTTTCTCTATTCTCTGCTACACAGTTCTAGACTAGTTTGGGCTACATGAGACTCAATTTCAAGGGAAACGGGGTGGTTCCTTGAATTGATTTAGCATTTCCAGTTTCACACTCCTTTTCTTCCAGGAAGGAAGTATGCTAGCCCCTCGTACGTTTATCTGTTCCCTGTGCTGTTCACAGAACTCTTTTCCTTACTGGTGAGAACAGGCCAAGCAGAGAAGCTTAAGTTGCACCTAGCAGATGCATCTTTGCAAGATGCTGGGGGTGGGACACGGGGGAACGGGGCGGGGGGCAGATGGGGACAATGACACTCTGACTCAAAGTTTGCCTCTCCCCACCACAGGGGAGAGGGAGGGATTTGAGACAAGGTTTCTCTGTGTAGCCCTGGCTGTCCTGGAACTCACTCTGTAGATCAGGCTGGCCTGGAACTCAGAAATTCACCTGCCCCAGCCTCCCAAGTGTTCTGATTAAAGGCACTGTCCGGCTTACAGCCCTGATTTTTTTTAACTCAGGCCTTTCTAAAGCAAGTGGACTCTGCTGTACCCCCCCCACACACACACACACAGAGCCATTCCTTTTTCTTCCCCAAAATGTGGCTAGGACAGGGTGTTCCAGCTGCAGACCCCAGCATCTCACTACTTGGTTCTTTCTTTCCCATCTCACTTATTATTTTCCTACCATTTCATTAGCAAGTCCCCATACTCGTCCTGTAACCATCTCACCCCCCCCCCCCCGCCCCCAGCTTGGACAAAGTACCCCAGCCCAGAAACTGACCAAACCAGTCTGCTTCATTTCTAACAGGAAACATGACATTTTGTGAGGCTTGGGGTTGTCTTGGGTACAATTTCTCATAAACATCCCCGGAGTGTAAAGACAGTGTCAGGGCATCGGAGCACAAGGAGAACTTTGGTCTCAGGAGCAGGAGATCATCTTGTGCTGGAGAGGCTGAGTTTCCAGCGATTTTCTTTTCTTTCTTTTTTTTTTTTTTTTTTTTTTTTTTTTTTTTTTTTTTTTTTTTTTTTGGTTTGGTTTGGTTTGGTTTGGTTTTTTCAGACAGGGTTTCTCGGAGTAGCCCTGGCTGTCCTGGAACTCACTCTGTAGACCAGGCTGGCCTCGAACTAAGAAATCCGCCTGCCTCTGCCTCCCAAGTGCTGGGATTAAAGGCGTGTGCCACCACCGGGCTCCAGCGATTTTCTTTGACTCACTCAGCACAACTAGCACAAAACCTGTTATTCCCCCAAGCTTTGAACTTGGCTTACACAGAACTTGACTACATACAACACACACACACATACACACATACACACATACACACACACACACACACACACACACACACACACACAGTCTTGCTAACTGTCCAGGCTTCCCCACCCCAGTGTCCTTCTCCCAGGTAGCCCAGCGGTTGTTGCCTAAGGACTTCAAAATAAGTGAGACCAAAAGTTACAGGCTTCTCAGGAGGCTAGGGTAGGATTCCATTTGCTCCTGTGTTAACCTCTGTACAATCTCCCTGTGAAGTGTGTGTGTGTGTGTGTGTGTGTGTGTGTGTGTGTGTAAGATGTTGGTAGCACACCCAGGATGGAAGCCTGGAGCCAGCTCTGTAAAGCCAGGGTGAGCAATGGCTGAGGAGCAAGCCTGGAGTCTGCAACCCTTAAAAAGAAGCCCAGAGCTCCTGGGTATCTAAATCACTCTCCTGGAGGGTTGTAAGTGGGAGTTAAACATGTGCTGGGGAGGGGTGTGAAGCTCCCTGGAGACTCAGAACCAGGCAGAGAAGAGAGTGAGGGGACTGAAGAATTTTATCTTGCCTCCCCAACATCTTTTTACTGTTAGATTTATTGACATGTACTTTCCAAATTGTAAAACTACTCCTTTTACTGTACAGTCCTAGGCAAACACCAACACAATCAAAATATCAATTGAATAGTTCTAACACTGCTCCTAAATTTCTGCTCTTGCCCCCATACTCTCAAGTAACTCTGCCTCACCCTGTGGTCCTGGCTCCCTCTGATTTGACTTTAGCTCTATGGTTGTGTCTTTTTCAAAATACCATGTATAGATGGTTTTTAAATATAGTCTCTGGAATCCGAATCTTCTTCCATGGCACTGAACACATATCAGATCTTCCATGTCCTTGGGTGTCCTTGTAATTCATTTATTTTTGTTGCTGACCACTATTCCACAGTGTGGTTGGACATAGTTTATCTGTCTCCCACTTGAGCTTCCTAGTTTGGAATTATGAAAGAACCTGTAGAGTTTGTTTGTTTTCTTTTGTTTTTAAGATGCCTGTGATACCTTTTAGTACATGAGACAAAATATGGAGATTCTAGGCATGTGGCTCAGCCAGTATTAGAGTACTGTCCTAGCATGTGCAAAAACCCTGGGTTCAAACCCAGCTCAGAATAAAACTGGATGTGTGTGTGTGTGTGTGGGGGGGTGATAATTCTAGGACTCTCAAGGTTGGGGGAGGAGGATCAGAAATTCAAGGTCATCTTTCATCCTCAACTACATGCTAAATATAAGGCCGCCTTGGGCCACTCTGATCTTGTTTTTTCGTTTTTTTTGTTTTTTAATTAAAATTGCCAGGTGGTAGTGGTATATCCCTTTCATGCCAACCCTCTTGGAAGGCAGAGGCAGGCAGATTTCTGAGTCGAGGCCAGCTAGGGTCAACAGAATGAGTTCCAGGATAGCCAGGGCTACACAGAGAAACCGTATCTCGAAAAACAAACAAACATACACATAAATAAATAAACAAAGCGACTCCACCTTACATTGCAAATGTAAGACCTGTTGGACAACCTTCAAAAGAAAGAGCAAGAAAAGCACTTGCCCTAACAAAAGTAGCGTGTGGAGAAGAGTCAGGGGGATGGGGAGTAAACTTGCCTTTTTTGAGGAATCTCTCTTAATTGAAAGAAAGTCGTTACCTGCTTTGTGCTCCTCTGCCCCATTCACTGGAAAGCAGTGTGGACATCAGGAAATAGGCATCTCTGGAGACTTCCTGGGTGGCAGAACTGCTTCTCTCCCCAAGAAACAGCCCTACTCTCGTGAAGTGGAAGGAGAAGCGGCTGCCTGGAGCGGGCACCTTTTAGGGGCACCGTCAGCTCCTGGTACCCGTCAATTCACTTCTCTGGGGAGGTTCTTTGCTTCTTGGTTGTTCTTTCAAATTCTGGGGCCTTAGCAATTTGTTACTCACTAGCATCTCTGGGGAAGAACTCAGGGTTTAAAGAGAGTGCACCCTGTCCCTCGTGCTTGTGTGAAGCCTGTCTGTCAGAGCTGACTCAGTTCCGAAAAACTATTTAAGTGTGCTGTGACAGCAAGCGGAGCCCTAGTTGTCCTGGCTCCACGCTCCCCTTCCGCCTTCTGTGGAAGCGAGGTGCAGGAACCAAGGGAGGGGAAAGAACGGCTACTCCAAAGGTACCCTGCTACAGTGGTGGGAAGCGGGTAAACGTAGGCTCTGTTGCTAGTCCTTGACCGGAAAGCAGGGCCAGACCGGGGGTGGTTGGTCACTTCGAGAGCAGTGTTACCTCCAGCCCCCTTCGCTGCCGTTCACCCCCTCACCCCTCATTCCCTTCCCCAAGCTTGGGACTGGGCCTAAGTCAAAGCTAGTTCAGACGCTGTTTTTGCACTTGGGCTTCGGGCTTCCTTGACATTTTCCTGTCTCTCTGGGCCCCGCCACGTCGCGGCGCCTGCTTGGGCGTCTCTGGCTCGGGGTCACCTCTGGCTGCGCGCGCGGGTGAGGTGAAGGGTGCTGGGGTTCTTTCCGGCCACCTCCGTGTGAAGGAGTAGGCTGCCTGTGCGGAAGCAGGGCCAAGCTGGCGCTTAGAATAGTAGGTCGCTGGGGTCTCTCCGGATCACCCCTGGTGTACACATGTTGGACGTCCTTCAGGGGAAAGCGCTGGTGTCTAGTTGTAGAAGAGGGAAGCCCAGCAGTTCTTTATAGCCTTGTGACTGGCAAGGAAGGTGGTGGGGATCCTAGAGAGGCAATCCACTAAGGGATGCTGCTGAGTGGCTCTAACATCTTAGAAGGCTCAGTCCTGTCTAGTTCTGTCCACCTCCTTTGGCACCTAGCCCTAATCCTTCTGACCAGTTTTGTGTCTTTGTGTGTCTGAAACCTCCACTCTCAAGCCGTCCCCCACCCCCCACACACACCCCACTCTATCTGCCATTTGACATTCTACCTATTTGATTCTATCTTCATCTGTCTTCATTTTATGGAAAGAAATGGGCTAGGACAGCACCAAGTTTTCACCCCCGGAGGTTCTGGGCACCTTTCTGCCCTCCCCCACTCCTGGTCTCTGCTTTATTTCTCTCTTCATTTCTCTCTTTCTTCTTGTATTCTTTGCTTTCCGCTTTCCAATTTTCTCTGGTCCTGATGGCTGACAGTCTCCTGTCCTTCCAGGATTTATGGATCTGGACCTTCTGCGATGTCAGAGTCACCCAGTAGCATCCCTTGGTGGGCTGCCTCTCTAAGATCCCCTGCCAGTCACAGCCTAATCTAATGGTGCTGAGCTAGCTTCTCCAGCTAAACTTGACTTCCAGTTTCCGGTCTACATCCAGACATCCATCCTTCTTGCCCATCTCAGGGCTTCTAGCGTTACCTGAGATATAGCCTGGATTTTGGTGGGCAATTTGTATTTAGGGATATGTGCAACCAGGACTGGATTAGCACTCTGCAGATCTGTCTCCCTCCCCGCCCCCCCAGTGCCTTCCTCTGCGACTAGGCACAAAGGTTCCCATAGACCAAACCTTTTTTTTTTTTTTTAAAAAAAGAGCTCTGCTGCTCTCCCAGAAACACCAGAAATACTATTAACCGTCCTTCTTGCCTAGTGGTATGTGATTTTAATGAAAGAAAAGGCAGAGCCAGTTTAAGATCAACCTGGTCTATATAGCAGGACTCTGCCGCAAACAAAACAAATGAACAGACCTTTCTTGCAAATTCAACCATTTAGCAAACACTCATTGAACACCTACTATGTCAGCTTCAGTTTTCACCTCACAGAGCTTACTTTCTGAAGGGTATGGCGATATGAAATTTTATGCCAGCAACCACAGACAAATGAATTTCTAACCTCAGGGACAAAAGACCTAAGGATAAATTGAATGGATGTTTAATAGGGAATTAATTTATGGCACTCTATCTCTGGGCAACTTTAAAAGTATAAATGAGGAAGGAGGCCCCACATGTAAACGAATCCAGCTCCAGTTCACCAAGAATGATCGCAGTGGTGGCACCTTAGATCTCCAAGAGACCAGCCCTTACAGACAACAACATGTTTTCAGTCTCAGAGCTGATGACCAAGTTTGCGTGGATCTCCCGAAGATGGCAACTTCCTCTCTCTGCAGCTCCCTTTATCTGCTTTCTGGATGGGCACCCTTCTCTAAAGAAGAGTAAAGGAGTTCTTTGGGAAGCAGGAAGAAGAGGGTCTGTGGGAGAAGGGGGTGTCAACAAGTCTATTTCAGGACTCTGGGCTCCTGGACCACATGGCGGACCTTGTGAAGACTGGGACTCTGGACTGAAGACTGTCCTCATTCACAAAGCCTCTCACGCCATTCATTCATAAACTTAGCAAAAAGAAAAATTACAACAAGCTTTTCAGATTTTCTTAGATTATGAGACACAGACAGTTTCATTCTACATTGAATTTAGTTTTTTAAATATCAGACTCGGACGACAAAGAACATTTACAGACTTAAAAAAAATGACTATCACACAGAGTATTTTACGACTGCTATTAGAATATTAAGAAGTAAGATGGGAATTTGGGCTGGAGACCCGCTGCTTCCTTGTACACCTCACCACCTAGCCTCTGAGGCCCAACCTTTCTGTGTTGTTTCAAAAAGGAAGATGGGAGCTTTGTCTTCCTCATTCTTGCTTTGCAATGTTTCCCCAAAGAAAAATTGTGGAGAGCTTTTGGGGCGGCTTCTACGAATTTGGCAGAAATTTGAAGGCAAGTTTTATCAAAAAAATAAAATAGGTGAGTGACTGGTAATTTAGAAGCGACTGTGAAATATGCCACCAACTGGTCTCCAGACTGGAAACACTGGGAAGCATTTTCCTAGATCTATGGCTTTATTTTGCAACATTTCGCAATTCTTTTTTTGCAACATTAAACAATTCTTTAAAAGCCAAACTACTAGAGAGGGCTACTTCCTTTTATAGTGAAACCTCAAGATCTGACTCTAGGTGTGGGGCTAGTTCTGTGGTGTAAAGGAATAGAGAATTCACAACCACCCCTCTTTGGCCGGGAATCCGGAGAGCCGAAGGTCCAGGGCTGGGGAAGAATGTGTAGGGGTGGGGCACACAGACTTGGCCTTGCAGGTTCTTTGATTCTTTATTTTTTTTCTTGAACAAGATGAGGTGTGTCCATCTGCTCTCTTCGAATTTTCTGCTTTGAGCAATGCGGTCTTGGGCTGTTGGCTGACAGTCACAGAGGAAAGGGATGTGCGACGTCTGTGGTGCCAGACTCCGTTGTTAGGACAGGGGACCAAATTCGTTCAGTGCGGGTCACTTTGCACATCTAGCCCAGATCCTTTGTAGATCTAGAGGTGCAGCTGCATCTGAGGTGTCCGTTCTATAGGACCAAGCTGGACCTCTTGTAGTCTTTCCTCTGGCACCCTCACCCAACACTGGAAAACGTCCAAGCTCCAGTTTCTTTCTGGAACTCGTATTCCCTCAGTAAGTGGCTTGTGAGTTGATTCCCGAAGAATTTGGAGGGGCCTCCACCTCCAGAAATGCGGACACTGTGGCAACCAACCGTTTAGACCAAATCAAGAGAGTCCCAGAGGGCACTCGAAGAGGTGCCCAATTCCTTGGGGGGAGGATCTCTCTTGGTCTCTGTGAAATCCAACATCTGCTGTTTGTTTTGTTGGCTTTTTAAAAATCCCCTCTTCGAGGAAATTCAAGTCCCAATTCCTATGTATGTCTGTTCAGCCTACAGTTTCGTTTCTGCCAGCTAGGAGACGGCCTTAAGTCTCAGGGCCCTTCGTGGAACAAGAAATAAAATGTACCTTTTTTGTGCTGCAAGAATTATTTAGGAACACAGCTCATCTAAATCAGTCTTATTATGGAAAGCTATAAACTTACAGCTGAGCCATTAGCCACCTCCACTCTGAGCAAAAAGATCTAAGAAGGTTGAAGGTGAACCTGGTGTTTCTGCCCCTAGACCATGGGAAAGGAAAGCAGAAAGGGGGACGTGAGCGGGGCTGAGCCACCCTCCCTCAACCAGCCCAGTGACACAGTCCTTAAAAATAGCCAAGTCTGAACCTCAGCGTGCCTAGTCCCCCCCCCCCCCCTTCTTTGGCCTCCCTAGTCTGAGAGGAGCCTGGGAACCTCTAGAGGCAACCGATAACCCCCCTCCATCTCCAGCCCGCAAGGCCTTGAAATGCTCCCCGCTCCTGGCAACGCACAGAGGTCGCCTTGGTTCCTCTGGTTCCAACAGAGGAAGGGAGCAACTGAAAGACCGGAGGCAAGAGGAGGGAGGGAGGGAGGGAATGAAGAAAAACAAAAAGCACCCAAGAAACGCGTCTGGTTTGACTCTCAGCCCACACACCGGGAAAAATTTGTTGTGTGGGACCCAAAGTGTGGGGGCTAAGTCACAGGAAGCTGAAACAAATGTCTCTGTCCCAGGCGCCTTCAGAGTCAGAGAATTGTCTCGGGTCTCCGGCTCTCAGCAGTCAGCACAGCGGGAGATGCCAGGAGATGCCTGGAGACGCCTGGAAAGGAAAAGCGGCCTGGGAGATCTTTGGTTGATCTTAGCAAGAGGGATCATGCGATTCCCTTAGAGACTTCACTGAGTCTCTTAACCGCACAGAGTCAAGTATCCCCAGACTATCTCGGGCACCCTCCTTTTACACCGTTAGAACCTGCGTTTCAGGAAGGCTGATGGGTGGGTAGGGTTGGGAATGGCTACAACATAAGGAGAATGTCCTAGCAGCTGCCGGAGACCTTGGCAACACAGAGGCGTTTCGCACACGGTGTCCCCCAGACACTAAGCCTCAAGCCTCGGACTTCATGGATAACAAAACCAGGTTTGGCCCTCGAGCTTAGCGCATTTTGATCTATGAGGGTCACTTCAGAGAGAGAGAGAGAGAGAGAGAGAGAGAGAGAGAGAGAGAGAGAGACGCTACCGTGGGCCGTTGGCTTCGTTAGCTGAGGGTTTCTTGTAAAATAAAGCAAAGGCCAAGCCATTGTATGCATTCATCAGACACGAGAGTCTCAGATACGAGTTTGCTCGAGGAGAGTGGAGGGGAGGGGAGGGTTCGTTGATGCCCACCGATGGCCTCTGAAATCCCCAGAATACCATCCCTAAAACTTTACCAGATCTCGAACCTGCAGCCCCTGATTCTGACCAGGCATTGTTTAGGAGGGGATCCGAGGGGGGAGCTGGAGAAGGGACCCTAGTCATGGAGCCTCAGCTTCCGGGGCGCCAAAGGGCTCAAACTGGCGGCACCCGGGGCTACGTCGGTAAATCAAGCCAGAGTGCCGGCCTTCAGCAGCTCAGCACCGCTGACGGCCTCAGTTTTCTCTCGTCCTCTAGAGCCGCTCTGGACCTCGGTCCTTTGGTTTGGAAAAGAGAAATCCCCCCCCGCCCCCTGCCCCCCCACCCCCCCCCGCGCAGCCGCGCTCAGTCCTTCCTCTGGGATTTTCCTGAGATCCCCACGGGTTGGCCAAAATCCCACGGGTTTTCCCTTTCAATCCGCTCCGCGTCCCAGCCTGTTCCTAGCGCCTGGGTTGCTTTTGCACCGGTGGACAATGGCAATCTGCTGTCAATCCTCGAACTGCAGGAGCCGGTGCCATCCTGAGCCTTCTTAGGCAGCGCAGAGTTCTTACCGGGTGGTATTCCAGCCCCCTCCTGACCCCTCTAATCTTGTATTGGAAACCGGTGCGGGGAGAGAAAAGGCGCCTTAAAAGAAAAAAAAAAAAAAAAAAGTTTAGTCCAAAGCGCGAGAGCCACCAGAGAGCTGTTATCTGCAGCTGAAGGCTGTGGTAATCGATGGGTTATTTTTACGCGGTAATAGGGCCCTGTGATTGCTCTATTAACCTTTAGACCTGTCTGAGGGACTCTCCCCTCACGGCCCCACTGCGCCAGAGCCTACAGGCCCTGACGCCGACTCCAAACTAAGGTCTGGCACCCTCCCTACCCCCTCTCTGGAGAAGGAACTACAGTCCATGGATGGGCTCTAAAGTTAGAGACCAGGCTCCCAACCCCCACTTCGTCCTTTTGATTGGACCCCAGCCGTTGAGGGCGACAGGGAGAACAGGGACAGATGAGAGGGGACGGGAGGCCGCAGGAGTGGGAAGCAGTGTCGGCGAGGGGTGCGCGTTTTGTATAAATACATAAACTCCTGGGCTGGTGGCGGGTTCTAGGCGCCTTGCAGTCTCCACCGGCTCGTGGGAAGGAGAAAAGGGCGCTTGCATCTCTACGCACCGACCTTAAGGGCCAGTTCAGGGTTTAGTGCTTCCTGACCCTCTCCCGAGCTCATTTCAAGGGCCCTGTAGAGCTGAGGCTAGCAAGGCACCCCAGGTGACCCAGTGCCACACAGGCGACCATGAGCCCAACGAGCGAGGTCACCTTCTCCTCAACCAGCCCCGCCCCTTGAACACGGCGGCTGGCCGTGGACCACTGAGAGTGGGGAGGAAAGAGAAGCAACTCGAGAACAAACACGATCCTTGGCAGAGCAGCAAACCGCAAGGACGCCAGGCTGCACGGAGGGCAGAGCGGAGCGCCGGCCCCGAGCGCTTTCGTTCCGCGAGATCAGCGGCGCGTGGACTTTGGCTGCTGGGGGAGCTTTGGGAAGAGTCCCGCGGGCGGGCGCCGGGCGGAGGTGCTGCCGGCTCCGCGCTCCCCCGCCCCCGCCCTTGCACGTGACTCCCTTAGGCCAGTCAGCGCAGGCGATCGCCACCCGGGGGCCCGGGGAAACCGCGCCGGGAGCAAGGGACGAGACGGAGGCCCGCAGAGTGGCCGCCCGAGGCTCCGCCGCCGCTGCAGCTCCGCGGGCTCACGGGGATCGCGCCGGCTCTCTGGGAAACTGGAGCTGGCCAGGTAGGGTTCCCCGACTCCCCGCTCTTTTCCTGGGCAGGAGAAACTCACAGGTCCGTCGCCCTAGTTTGCCTGGAATAGAGAGGTAGTTGGTAGCTGGGAAAGGAGACACCGGTCACTCCGGTGCCCCCAGATTGGCTAAAAACTGCTCCGCTTTTTACTTTGGCCTAGCGAGGACTTTAAATCGAGTGAGACTGATTAGGAGCAAAAGCCGATGGGTGCTGGAGAGGTGCGTTTGGATTGTTTGGGAGGGAACTTGAATCCTTTTAATGCGTCCTGTTTGCAGATTCTCTAGTTCTGCCTTGCGTCCCACTGGCCAGGGCCCGTGTAATGTCTCTGATCGACTGACCCGGGACGGGATGCATAGTCCACACTTTGGGGTGCAGACAGGATAGTGTCTCCAGCCTGCGACGTAGGGAGTGCAGAGTGGCTGTGGGTGGCAGCCTTGGGACCTGAGGGAGGGCTGGAGGCGCTCCGAGATAAGCTGAGAGGCTTGCGATCGCTTCTGCTTTCTAGCCAACTTCTTCAGACTCCTCTAGAGCTCAGGCATTGTGTGTGCTAAGCACTGCTGAATACTACCCACATACATCGCTTTCCGGGAGAAAGCGACTCAGGGCCGAAACCCTGGCGGACATCAGGGATATCCCTGGGTAGTCACCTCTAGCTCCCCTGACCCACATATTCTACTGGATGTGGCCTGGGAGAGAGTAGGCGGTTGTTACTCTTGGGAGAGAGATGCCTGGGTGGTGAACTTTCACCAGGTGGAAAGAAAGAGGGGCTTTTCGGTTGAAAGGAAGAGGATAGTTAGGGACCCGAGGCGGTAGAGGACCTGGGGAAACAAGGCCTAGCTGCTGGGAAGCAGCTCGGGAATTTGTTTCCTGTACCTTTGGAAAAGGAAGGCAGCCGGGAAGGACGCTTTGGACATTCGAAGAAAGAAAAGTTGCTTGGGGAGGCTGGCCAAGAGTCATTACTGAGAGCTAGTGTATAAGTTGGTTAGTGATCATTCTCAGTGTGGCGGGACCAGAGAGACTCCCGGGAGCCTAAAGGAAAGAAAGACCTGTAAAAAAGACACATTCCAGCGTGATGCATTTTTCTGACTCTCAAAAACAGTTCCCAAAGATCTATGGACTAAATCAGGAAAAGAGAAAGAATTTTCTCTCTGTGTGGGAACTTGGGGTGAAGTTCATAGGGTGATCTGAAAGACAGAGAAAAGTCTAGGCCAGACCGGGGTAGACTTATGTGAAAATATGGAGGTTACTGGGCCCCAGATCACAGATAGGCAAGAATCCAGCTAAGAGAATGGTTTCTGGCCTTTCGAGAAAAGAAGGATACCTTCTCCACCTTCTATTGTTATAGAAATCCAACAGCAGGTTAAAGCATCACCCATTTGGAACGTCAGATAGCTTCCTCACACAAGCCTGAGATCCCAAATGGATTTAGTGCGTGCATTTTTTCAAGCTTGTACATTAACGTATACTGTAAGTTAGATTCCGAAATTCTAAATCTCTTAACTGCCGTTAGTCGAGAAAAGAAAACTTAAAAACAAAAATAACTTCCTGAGTTAACAATTACAGAAAGAGCGACTAATTAGGCCAACTAATTTTTGACTTACAAATTGAATGATGGAATTTTTAAATCAATGTAAATCTACTTCATTGTTTATCGGAAGTCCAGAGATTTCCAGGAACTTTTAAGCTTTGTGCCTTTCTTTTGAAAGGGAAGAGTTAGTGATCTCAGGTCAAGTTTCTTGTATCCATCCTCCAGCTAAATTTGCCAAAAGGAAATATCCAACCACCAAGCCGACAGTTTTTTGTGTTGCTAGAAGGAAATACTCAACCACCAAGCCAATAGTTTATTGCATATTTTGAAAAAGTAAACATAAAACAATTTATCAGTCACCATGTGAGTGCACACTTTGTCACAATTCCATTATTGCTAGAGATGATGCAAAGATAGGGGGAACATTAGTGTATATATTAAACGCCCAGTTCCAGAATTTTACAGTAATAACGATAGAGGAAACATTAGTGTATATATTAAATGCCCAGTTCCAGAATTTTACAGTAATAAAGACGATGATTTATTGTAAGCATAAATTACATCCCAGTTCCTCTTTGCCATATAAACTGGAGATCTGCACTAATGGCTGTTGTGTTGAATCTTCTGTGTGCCTGCTGTACAAGGCTTCTAAGATCTGGTTATGAATATTTTGTGTGTATTACATGATGATGCAAACCTAACCCTCCAATGACTGTAAAGTACCTATAATATTTGCACTTTACAGATGAGGGATTGAAGTGTCTAAAGTTATTTATTCAGGAAGTGGACAGACCTGGGGTTTGTATCTAGTTCATTTAGTGTTATTGCAGACACATCATTCACTAAAACAGAAACCAATCAAAAGTAGCTGCCTGTTCTTAAGGGAAATTTCAAATACTCAAGGCCCTCCAGTGCCCCACTTCAAGTGTTCTTTGATCTTCAAGTTTCACCTATACTGCAGTTCCATCTTCAGTGAAATAACAAATGTAGATACCTTTACTTAATAGAGGTGCAGAGAGAAAGGATTGAAACGTAACAGGTGTGTTAGGAAAATAGAGGCCTCTCTCTCTCTCTCTCTCTCTCTCTCTCTCTCACACACACACACACACACACACACACACACACACACACACACAC
>JADRCD010171849.1:0-13837 GCA_019843815.1 Montemys delectorum
CCACCACGCACACTCCCACCACTCACTCACACTCCCACCACTCACACTCCCACCACTCACACTCCCACCACGCACACTCCCACCACTCACACTCCCACCACTCACACTCCCACCACTCATTCAATTGCTCACTCTCACACCCCAGCCATGGCTTGGCTAAGCCCCTGCATCTTCCAACCCTGTCACACTTCTCCAGTGGGGGGTCTGGAGTCCCAGAGACAAAAATCACAGTGGAGAGAGGTCTCTGTCCTGCTTGAATCTTCAGAGTGGTGGCAGGGTAGGGTGGGGGTTAGCGGTCTTTGGGAGGGAGGGAGGGAGGGAGGGAGGGAGGGAGGGAGGGATTTCAAGGGCAACTGCAGGTCTGTGCAAAGTACAAGATTAGGGAGGCTACAGCTCCGGAAGATTCCAGAACCTGTGTGACTCTCTCTATTTCTATGCCTTTTGTTCTGTGTGGATCAAAAAGAGGAAGGCCCTCCCAGAGGCATGGTGGGCCACAGGGCAGCCACACTCCTTGTTCCTAGAGGGATGGCTCAAGTCTGGGGAACCTAGGGGGATTGTATTGTGATAAAAGCTGGGAAAGCTGGGACTTGCAGGACTGTAAATGGTGCCAGGAGTGGGGTGTACTTCATACAGCCTTAGGGCAGCTGCTGGGGCAGGCACATGCCCAGGTGTGCCCAGCTGTGGGGATGCCAGCTCTCCAAGTCTCACTGAATGCAAGCTTGGGGGGGGAGGGTAGGCAGTGCTCCTGTCTCCTCCTCAGTGGCTCTTTTTGTTCCTGCAGCTGGCTGGCTGCTTGACCTGCAGCATCTGACTCTGGGAGCACAGATTGGAGAGGGGGAGTTTGGAGGTGAGGAGGGACACAGCAGGCAGTGCTCAGAATTGGCCCCTCACCTGGACAGCATGGGACAGGTGTGGTCTGTCTGGGAGGAAGCCACACCCTTACCTTCCAGGATCCTCTTCTCAGAAAACCTTCCCTGTGTGCATTATTCTGGGGCTTAGGTCAAAGGACAGTAGACTGCACACGTCTCAGTCAGGCCAGCCCTGTCCACCCCAGTAGCTGGAAATTATGCAAACATGGGCAGCACCTGTGGGTTCCTTCATGGAACAGAAATTTGGATTCTGAATAATGAGACAACCATCTTATTTGCATGAATTATTTTTTCTCATTCGGGGCCTGGGGGGATGGAGGGAGGCCTCCTGGATGTTATTTCCAATTCTCTGCCCAGGCCATGTCCCCAGCCCCTCACTGGGCAAGGACATCAGTGGGTCTGTCTGTCTGCCTTGCTGGTGAGTCCTGAGCTCTATCCTCCTCCACAGCTGTCCTACAGGGTGAGTACCTGGGACAGAAGGTGGCTGTGAAGAATATCAAGTGTGACGTGACAGCCCAGGCCTTCCTGGATGAGACGGCTGTGATGACGTGAGTGACTGGGTGGGACTGGATCCCAGGGCTGGGGTCCCAGGTGTGTACTCACTTCATGTCCCCCTCTGCACCCCTGCGCCCCCAGAAAGCTGCAGCACAGGAACCTAGTGCGGCTCCTGGGTGTGATCCTGCACCATGGCTTGTACATTGTCATGGAGCACGTGAGCAAGGTGTGCAGGGTGGCGGATGGGTGGACAGGAAGGGGTGGCCCAACAGCCTGGAGACCCCCAAGTCCCTCCCCTTAAACAGGGCAACCTGGTGAACTTCCTGCGCACGCGGGGCCGTGCGCTTGTGAGCGCCTCTCAGCTTCTGCAGTTTGCTCTGTAAGTGACATTCCTTCCAGGAAGGTAGGTCCCAAAGTGGAAGGGGAAACTGAGGCCTGACTCAGGGTGAGCGGGCCTTGTCTGTCTCTAGCCACGTTGCCGAAGGCATGGAGTACCTGGAGGGCAAGAAGCTGGTGCACCGGGACCTAGCGGCTCGGAACATTCTGGTCTCTGAAGACTTAGTGGCCAAGGTCAGTGACTTTGGCTTAGCAAAGGCAGAGCGGAAGGGGCTGGACTCAAGCCGGCTGCCAGTCAAGTGGACGGCACCTGAGGCTCTCAAAAACGGGGTGAGCAGCCCTCCACCCTTCTCTGGGGTTTTGGGGTTCCTCAGAGGGCGCTTGATATTCTGATTGTTCTGTATGACCCTATGAGCATCCCTTGACCTCTCTGAGCTTCAAGGGAAAATGGTTGCCTCTCCAGTGAGCCCTGGGCCTACAACATTCCCCCAGAGCTTCCCTCAGCCTCAGATTCCCCATCTCTGAAGCACGCACAGGCTTAGTTAGCATGGAGCGGGGAGGGTAGCCTGGGATTGTGTGGAGGGAGACCACAGAGACTCCCCTTACCTGACCTCTGCCCCAACAGCGGTTCTCCAGCAAGTCAGATGTCTGGAGTTTTGGGGTGCTGCTGTGGGAAGTCTTCTCATACGGAAGAGCCCCATACCCCAAGATGGTGAGCAGCACCCTGGGGATGGGTAGCCTGTGTATCCTGTGTCACTGACTGCCCTCCACCCATGCTACACTCTGTGTCTACAGTCGCTAAAGGAGGTCTCAGAGGCTGTGGAGAAAGGTTACCGCATGGAGCCCCCCGACGGCTGCCCAGGCTCTGTGCACACCCTCATGGGCAGCTGCTGGGAGGCAGAGCCCGCACGCCGACCATCCTTCCGCAAAATAGTGGACAAGCTGGGCCGTGAGCTCCGCACTGTGGGTGTCACAGCCCCCGCCGGGGGACAGGAGGCTGAGGGGTCAGCTCCCACACGGAGCCAGGACCCCTGACCCCTGAAGCAGAAGGCAAGAGGACACGGGTACAGGGTCACAGAGCCAGGATGTGTCAGTGCACAGGCTCTGCAGCCCCTGGGATCCCCATGCCTGGGACACCCCATAAAGAGCAATTGGAAGGATTTTGTACAACTGTGTCTCTGATACCTGTGTGCCCTCCGCCTGCTGCCCTGAGTGAGCAGAGACCTGCAGCCATACGTCAGCTGTGGTGACCATGCCCTGTCCTCATGAACCTCTGAGCAGCCCTGATTATTGATGCCCACTCTGTCTGCACGGGCAGACCACAGGTCTGTCCTTTCCCCCAGCACCTGCCTCACCAGCCTGCGGGGCCAGGGCACCTGTAGAACAGCCAGGCTAGAGACCCACTTGCCATCAGTCCCCAGGGCCCTGCCTGCCACACAGCTGTGTCCCCTGCTGGGGAGGGATCCTGAGCCACTCTGCCTGTTTATGGAGTAGCTACAAAAGCTAGCATAGAGGGTCTCTCCCAAGTGTGAGGAGCCCCAAGCTGGAGTGTTCCGGTTACATCCCATCTCTGGGTGCCAGTGAATGTATGGGATGTCCATGTTGCAGAAGGGACAGAGATGCCAGGACAGTAGACCTCTTGCAGAGGGGACCCATACTTCCTGACAAGGTCAAGGTGGTTTTCTTCCATGGAACCCAAGACACCAAAGTAGAGCTGGGCTGGGAGTCAAAGCTGACAAGGACAGCTTTGAGTAGAGCAGTCTGGACACTGTCTGCCTTCCCAGCCCTCCTGCCTGCAGATTCCTCCAGCACATGCAGCCTCACGCATCCATCTCTCTGTGATCCCACCCACCCATCCCTCCATCTTACCACCTAGCCATCCACCCATCCACCTCCATTGGCCCGCCTATAGGTGTGGCACACAGCCATAACTGGGTGCTGGGACCAAGCAATGAAGGAGACACTCAGTGGTAATCTTCATGAAGATTCGAGGACCACAGGAGAGCCTTGGAGTGTCCGTGGCATGGGTTGAGGCTGCCGTTTCAGCAGGAGGAAGAGGAAGAGACACAGGTGGTCCAGTCAGTGCTAAGGCCCAGGCCAGGTTAGGCTGCAGCTGCAGCTGGGAGGCAGGCGGGGGAAATCAGGTGACAGGCTCTAACTTTGACACATCCTGGGGAGCCACAAGGGCATTTGGATGAAGATGGCCGAATCCACCGGGGAGTGGTGGCGCACGCCTTTAATCCCAGCACTTGGGAGGCAGAGGCAGGCGGATTTCTGAGTTCAAGGCCAGCCTGGTCTACAGAGTGAGTTCCAGGACAGCCAGGGCTGCACAGAGAAACCCTCAAAAAACAAACAACAAACAAACAAACAAACAAACAAAAAAAGGCTTCGCAGACTCCTGCTGTATGGAGCCTCAGATCCCTTCAGTGAGCCTCAGGGGTTGCCAGGACCACCCAAAGCCCTGGGAAGGGAGGTGCACCTGCTACCTTCTACGTGACACTACCTCACTCATTCTCTCAGTCCAGCTGGACCCTGGGGAGGTGGGAAGAGCTCAGGCCACTTGCCCAGGTCAGGCCGGCTCCTGACCAGATGGCAAAGGCAGGGTGCAGCCCTGAAGTGAGCTGCACCCACATCCCAGCCAAAAGGGAATGGCAGTCCTGTCTTAGCTCCCTTTAGCGAGCAGCGAGACACAGCCAGCCAGGGGCCAACGCCACCTCTCCGCACAAGCACTACCCACCCAGAGGGCACATGAGCGTGTCAAATCACAGACCTTATTGTTGAAGGCCAGGCCCAGCCAGACCATCAAGTCTGGAGATGAGGTCCTAGACAGAGCTCAGCTGTGGAGCAAGCCAGGGCCTCCCAGGTCTGACACCACAGGGCATGACACACTTCACATGTGTGTATCTGCTGTAGGTCCCTTTATTTACATATTTGTTTATTTGGTGTGTGCGTGGCCTGCACGCCATGGTGAGCATGTGAAGGTCAGAGGACAATTTACTCAGTTCTCTCTCCCTCTGTCTGGCCACGGGCCCAGGCAGCCTCCTATGAGGCCCATTCTCACACTACAGCTTCTTGTTCTTGCTCAGCCGGTTGTGACGCCAGATATTCTGTTTGCGAAGCAGTCGCCAGTACTCTCGGGACTCCGGTTCTAGTTCCTCTAGCTTTTTGGGGGGACCCAAGTTCACCTGGAATAGCCTGGAGGTGAGAGTGAGAGCTGCGTGAGCATCCTACAGCTCCAGGGTGTGGGTGGTGTCTGGGTGGGGCTTTGCACCCTGTCCTGGTTCTCAGTGACAGAGAGTGAGCCTAAGGGCCTGGCCATCCCCACTCTGCTTCCAGTCTGCCTCTTGGTCTCTGTTCCAGCCACAGAGGCTCCTCCTCTTCTTCCAGAGAACTGGCTCTGCCCTGCCCCGGGGCCTTTGCACAGGACATACCTTCCACTCATTTGGTCCTGGGTCCTTGTGGCCTCCCCAGGAAACACTTACTACCCAGTCCGCACCCCACTGCTCCTGCCTCTCCTATACTTCTGCTGTTGACCAACTCTCTGGGTCCCTCGAACAAGGGTAGCTGGGGATCAGTCATAAATGTCAAGAAACAGAAACCCCCTGCCCCCTTCAGTCTTTGGGGGCGTTTGGTCCTGTGCACTCACTGGCATCCAGAACCACCCCATAACAAGGGTAGGCGAGTCCAGCAGGCCCCAGGGAGCTGTCCTGGAGTATCATGTTCCTGCGGGCTGGGTGTCAGGGTTCCGATGCAGTGTAGCACACTTACCATGTGGGGTACTCGGAGTCTGGCTTCAGGGCCACATCCTGGCCTTCTTTGTAGATGTTGACCCCCATGGCGTGTGTGGTGAGCTGAATGGGGTCTTTGCACACCTCGGGGTCCTTCAGGTCCTCGGCGGTCACACCGCCCTTGCTGCCCTTGCCGGCTGCACAGTGAGAGCGTGGGTCACTTCAGCCTGCCTAGCTCTGCCCTCCTTCAACCCTCTTGTATGTGGCCTCCAACAACCCAACAACCCCAGCTATCTCCATGCATGGCACAGATCTGTCTCACGCCTGTGTGCCCTGAAGGCCCAGCCCATTCAGTGATGCTGACATGGTGGCACATGCCTGTCACCCCAGCATTCTGGAGCTGAGGTTGGGGAGTCAGAAGACCCTGCCTCAAAAACAAAAACAAACAAACAAACAAACAAATAAAAAACCCTGAGAGTTGAGAGATGGCTCAGTGACTCTAGGCCAATTTGGCATGAAACCATGTCTAAAAACATTTTTACTTATTTATTTTTGAAGACAGGGTGTGTCACTATGTGGCTCTCCTGGGACAACACCAAAAAAGAAAACATTAAAAAAAAATTTTGAGGGCTGGTGAGATGGCTCATCAGGTAAGAGCACCGACTGCTCTTCCAAAAGTCCTGAGTTCAAATCCCAGTAACAACATGGTGGCTCACAACCACCCATAATGAGTTCTGATGCCCTCTTCTGGTACAGCTGAAGATAACTACAGTGTATTTATTTATTATAATAAATAAATCTTTGGGCCAGAGCGAGCAGACGTCCTAAAGTCAATTTCCAACAACCAGATGAAGGCTCACAACTATCTGTACAGCTACAGTGTGTACTCATATACATAAAATAAAGAAATCTTTAAAAAAAAAATTTTTTTTTTTTGAGATTTTGGGTCTTCCTAGAAGGCTTGGAACTCAGAGATCACTCTGCCTCTCCGCTCCGAGTGTTGGGATTAAAGGTATATGCAGCTCGGTAGTGGTGGCGCACGCCTTTAGTCCCAGCACTTGGGAAGCAGAGGCAGGCGGATTTCTAAGTTCAAGGCCAGCCTGGTCTACAGAGTCAGTTCTAGGACAGCCAGGGCTACACTGAGAAACCCTGTCTCGAAAAACCAAAGGGGGAAAAAAAAGTATACGCCATCACGTTCAGCCTCAAAGCGTAATTTTTAAAATAATAATTATCATGGGGGTGTGTACTGTCACACTGCATATGGGATCGGTCATCTCCTTCCCTGTTTACTTGGGTCCTGGGGATCAAACTCAGGCTTTCAAGGCAAGCACTTTGCACACTGAACCAACTTGCCCACCCACATTACGTTTTAAATTAAAATAATGACAATAACTTAGTTGATGTTGATTATGTTTGGTGATTTACTCAAACTTGGAGCGCGACACCCGCCCGGTCCCCGCCAGGGCCGCGCCTGCGCACTGAGCGCAGAGGCAAGCGGCGCACGCCCGAGGCCTCACGACGCTGGCACGCACCGCTCGGCCTCGTATCGCTGCGCCTGCGCAGTTAATTCTCGGAGCCCCACCTCCCCAGCAGCGCGCCCGCAGTACCCACGTTGGTTCCTTTGGGGCCAACTCACCTGGCTTCTTGGCATATTCCCGGATAAAGAATTCTCCAGGTCCCCTGGAAACCGGGAGCGCCCGAGGATGCCAGCGGGCCCACACCCGGGAAGCCCGGAAGAGACAGCCGGCCGCCATGACACTCGCGGGCCGTTCGCACGTGCATGCTTCCGTGTTACGTCAGCGCTCCAGAGCCCCTCTTTAGGGCGTTGGAGGCGCCGAGGCCTTCTGGGAAATGTAGTCTTTTTTAAAAAAATCTTTGCCCGTCTGATGACTAATTTTAACTTCTGGAGCTATCACCCGTTCAAAGAATATTTCATTAAATTCTTGCCCTCAGTCCAAGTGGTGATGGCACACCTTTAATCCCAGTACTCTGGAGATAGAAGTAGGAGGATCTCTGAGTTCAAGGCCAACCTTGAGTTCCAGGACAGCCAGGGCTACACCGAGAAACCCTGTCTCAAACAATAACAACAACAGCAGCAACAACAACAACAACAACAAGGATGTAGATCTTTATTTACTTTAAATGTCACAGTAGAATCATGCTTATATCCCATGTGGAATTTTTGAAAGCTTAAAAGTATGGACAGTGAGTTGTGATGTGGAGGCGGAGGCAGGAGGATCAGGAGTTTGGGTCGCTTGTCCTACACAGCAAGTTTGAGGCCAGCCTAGGATATATGAGATCTTGGCTTAAACATATAAGTAGCCAGGAGTGATGGGAGTGATGAGCTCCAGCTTAATCCCCACACTTGGGAGGCAGAGGTGGTAGATGCCTGTGAGTTCCAGTCCAGCCTACTCTGCATAGCGATACCTATGTATTCTAGTCACTAATAGAAGAAAGTGGGAGCCAGGCGGTGGTGGCGCACGCCTTTAATCCTAGTATTTGGGAGGCAGAGGCAGGTGGATTTCTGAGTTCGAAACCCTATCTCGGAAAAACAACAACAACAATAACAACAACCCCCCCCCAAAAAAAACAAAACAAAATCACCCCCTCTCCAAAAAAAAGAAAGTGGGGGTTGGTGACTGGGGCTTGGTGGCAGCCTGGTTCCACTCCCAGCACCATAGAAATGGAGGCTGGGTGCACACAGGAAGCTGAGGCAGGAGGACCAGGAGTTCAAAGTCAGCCTAGGCTACATGAGACTGTCTCAATAAAAAATAGACTTGTACAAGAATCTTCTAGACTCTTTGCTAACAAACCTAACTGGGCGAACTCTCTTTAGAACACACAGTTAAGTTTAGGGATTATCATCGTCAGTAGTCTATAAATAGGACAGTGATGTTAATTCCAGGGTCGACTCAAGTCTAAATTGTGCCGATATAGATCCCTACTGGTATCTAAACTGGAAATCTTTCCTCAATAACTTCCATCCCCACTTTTCCTTTGCACTCCAAATTTTCAAGTCATGGTTCTCTTACCCTCTCTGGTGTCCGCCCATGTCCTACCTCAGCCGTTCGCACACTGAAGTGATGAAGAACCCGATTTTAGAAGAGAAAAACCAGTTTGAGCCACGCCTCCGTTCCTGTAGTCTCGGGATTCGAACCTGAAGTCTACTATCTATGCTGCAACCCTGGCGAGTCCGCAGGAGAGAGCGGCCGCAAGGACTACATTTCCCAGCAGGCCACTTGAGAGTGCGCATGCGCAGTAGCTCTGGATGGTGCACTGACCGATGATCCGGTTCCAAAGCTGGGATCCCAGAGAGCTGCTGACTCTCCTGGAAGGACGGGCGGACTGGATGATCCCGCCCGGGCCGGAGGCACAGGTATTGCGGGCCGCACGGGACTGGACGGGCTCCCGTGGGCGACCAGAGGGCAGTGTCTGAGTTCTGAGACTGAAATCTGAGTTCTGGGGACGGAGTCTGAGTTTCAAGGGTCAGAGCCTGAGTTTTAGAGGCCAGAGCCTGAGTTCTAGGGGTCGGAGTCTGAGTTTCAAGGGTCAGAGTCTGAGTTCTAGAGGCCAGAGCCTGAGTTCTAGGGGTCGGAGCCCGAGTTCCCAGGACCAGTGCCTGAGTTCTAGGGGAGCAGTCTAAGTTTCACGACCCAAAGCCTGAGTTCTGGGACTGGAACCTGAGTTCTAGGGGCCGGAGCCTGGGTTTTAGAGGCCAGAGCCTGAGTTCTAGGGACAGAAGCCTGAGTTCTGGGGGACAGTGCTTGAGTTCCCAGGGTCAGTGCCTGAGTTCTGTGGCTTGCAACTTCAGTTCTAGGGCCTGGAGCTTGAGTTCTGACGTCCGGAGCCTGAGTTCTTTGCTGGCTTCTGTGTGAAATGGGGTCCTTTCCTCCTACACAGGCCCCATGGGGATGGAAACTGTCACCTGTAGGGCCATGGTTTGCCTACGAGATCGGCACTCAGAGCCCTCGTCTTCCAGCTTGGTGACAATGCCGGCCTGAACCTGGATCTCAGACATGGAGTTCCTGCCAGCACGTCAGCATCCCCCAGGGCCCCCAACCATGGACTTGGAGGAGCCCAAAGGCCCCGAGGTGCCCTCTGAGGACCACCCCTCTAACACCCAGTGGGCCTTAGGGCCTGGAGGCCCTGTCACCGTGAGCGAGATGGAGCTGGACACATCCAGTGTGCAGGAGCTGGTTCAGCAGCTGGAAGCTCTACCCAGCGACCTGGGTGGCCCATTCCCAGACGGAGCCCCCTGTCCCCTGCACATTGCCACCGGCCAAGGCCTAGCCACCCAGGAGAACTCGGATGCTGGTGGGCTTCTGTCAGCCGAGGCAGGCGGGGACGACCTCCTGGGTCTGCTGAGGGGTGAGGTCTCTTCGCCTGCCCAGTCTGTTCCCCCAGATCCTGCACAGATCGCACCCCGCCTTCTGCAGCCGCCAGAGGACCCCGATCCAGAGCCGGGGTGGATGGAAGGGGCATCAGCAGAGCCATCAGACACCAGGAGCTCCAGCAGTTCCCCAGAGCCCTGGCTGGAGACAGCACCCCTGGTGACACAACGGGAACCACCTGTGGGTACCCAAGTAGTAGTAGTGCCTGCCTCCTCTGACCCCTGACCCTCAGCCGTGACTGGATTCTCAGCCCTGCTCCTCTTCTGTCTTCCAGAGCCAGGAGACCCTGGCCTCGTGCCCTGCCGTCTCTGAGGGTGAGTGTCCATTCCTACACAGGGATCAGAATGTCCTAGAACAGCCCAGAAATGGGCTCCCAAATATGACTCGAAGTTTGCCAGTGACGATCAAGGTCTAGAGAGGACAATTGAATTAGAGCGGATCTTAGATGGCCAAAGAGGTGACATAAGCTGTAGAATGTTCTAGAAACCATGCTGGTTCAGCACACTGGTTGGCAGAGGCCAGCTCCAGGCTGCTCTGGGGACTCTTGTGAGCTCAAGGTGGCATTTACAGTTTTATGCGAATTTTTGAGGTTTGGGGAGACTGCTCAGTGGGATGGTGCTTGACACACTAGCGCAAAGACCTGGGTTCGAATCCTTGTAGCCCATTCAAAAAGCCAGTTGAGGCAGCAACCAGGGTTCAGTGCCAGGGAACTGAGGGCCCCTGGGATTCCTGATCCCTGCCCTAAAGGCCTGGGAATAAGCAGTTTGTCAGACTGCAATGTTCTGAAACTCTGCCATGCCAGCCAGTGCTGCAGGTGAGAGCAGCCCATGCAGCTCTGTATTGCAGAAGGTTCTAGAATCAAGATGGATGCTGGGATTTATTGCAGGAGGCTCAAACTCTTAGAATTTTGCCTGGATCTACATAATTTGGAAAGTTCTAGAACCACAGAAGGGACAGAGTCAAAAGGGAGCGTTCAGGACTGGAGAGATGGCTCAGCGGTTAGGAGCACTGGCTGTTCTTCCTGAGGTCCTGAGTTCAATTCCCAGCAACCACATGATGGCTCACAACTATAATGGGATCTGCTGCCCTCTTCTGGCCTACAGGAATATATGCAGGCTGGATGTTGTGTACATAATAAATAAATCTTTTTAAAAAGGGCGGGGGGGCGGGGGGAGGGACCATTTAGAACCCCAGCTGTTAGCTTTGGAATAACCTGGAAGTTGTAAAACAGAGCGGAATGTGGTGGCACCCACCCGATTCTAGCACCCAGGAAGCTGAGGCAGGAGGATGGAAGGTTCCACACCAGCTTTGGCTCCATAGCTCAGGGTTTTAAAAAAAAGTAATAACAAAGCTGAATGATCTGGAATTGTGAGCAAGGATAATGGGCTCAAGAATCATGGGCATGATTGCTTCAGGGCCATTGAGAACCTGGACTTCAAGATACTCCGGGCTGACTGGAGAGAATTCTAGATTATCATGGGAAATGGCCCTGATCTTATTTCTTACGTTTTTGCACTTATTGTGTATGCAGAGGATTACTTGTGGTCAAACTCAGGGTATCTTGCTTGTCTGGAAGTGCCTTTACTCATTGAGCTAAGTTGATGGCCCTGCCCGATTCTAGAATGTTAGGGTTTGCGACCCCACCATGAGGCCCTGAGCTCTGACTTCTTGGTCACAAGGTTCTGGAAGAGGGGTCTGTGAGCCCTGCACCCTGTTTTGGGTCCATTTCCCCTGAGGGTGCCTCAGAGTAGGGATGGCACTTCCCAGGATTCCTGGAAGCGGCGGGTCCAGAGCCGGCCACCGCACTGAGCCTCTGGAGTCTTCTAGTACAGGATCTTGCGCATGTTAAGCCATTGGGCAGAACCATGAGTTTCTTGAGCAACAGCTCAGGGATTGGGGACTCCAGAGCCTGTGGAGCATCTCATGCTGGATTGACCTGGTTGTACCCCTCGTTGTCACTTGCAGTTCCAGGTCCCTGTGGACAGGAGGAGCTCATGGATGGTGTCATCTTTGGGGCAAAATACCTGGGCTCCACCCAACTGCTGTCAGAGCGCAGCCCGCCACCCAGCACACGCATGGGGCAGGCGCAGGAGGCCATGGACCGTGTCAAGGTGAGCCAGGGTAGGGTTCCGGGGCTGTAGGATTTGATGTCCCAACCACCTCAAACTCCTGTGTCCCCTCCCTATCCTGCAGGCCCCTGAAGGCGAGACCCAGCCCATGGTGGATGTAGACATCTTTATCTCCACCAGGCGTGTCAAAGTGCTAGCCGCCGCCTCCCAGGTACCCGGAGGGCTGGGCCTTGACTGTTGTGGACACTTGGAGTTCCTGAGAGGCCCTCAGCCCACTCAGCGTGTGTCCACAGGATGCTCTGATGGACCATGCCCTGCAGACCATCTCCTACATCGCAGACATCGGGCCTGTGTTGGTCTTGATGGCCCGGAGACGGCTGGCCAGGAGGACAACTCCCCAGGACCGCCAGCGGCGACTCTACAAGATGCTGTGCCATGTCTTCCACTCAGAGGATGTGAGCAGTCACGATCCATACCCCCTCCAGAACATATAGCAGAGGGTCTTCGGTTTAGAAACCTTGAGGTGTCTTGAAGGTTGTGAGCATTGGAGCCGAGGTTTCGTAGGATGTACAGGAGTATACTGCCTTTCCATAGGCCCAGCTCATTGCACAAGCCATCGGCCAGGCCTTCAGCATTGCCTACAGCCAGTTCCTGCAGGAGAACAGGATCGACCCCAGCCAGGTAGGCACGCAGCCCTCAACCGCCACCAGCCACCCACACAACGGCGACCTGGACCACTTCTGCAACAGCCAGAACTGCAGGGAGGTAAGCGCTTGCTCTGCCACAGCACACACACACACAGCCACCCAGGGGACCATGGCCCTATCCCCTGGTCTGCTGATCCCACCCCACCGAGGCCCCGCCCCATACCCCATGGACATGGGGCCATCCCCACCGAGGCCCCACCCCCTCACTGAGCCCAACCCACATTGGGCCTGATCTCTCCCCACACTTCCCCTGAATGGGACCCTGCCCACTTCCCCGAAGCCCCACCCCTCGTCGAACCCTCCCTACACCGGGCTAGGTTCTGCCCTCTCTCTGGGTGCAGCCTGGCCCACACTGCCCCTGAATGTGGCCCTGCTTCTTTTGAGACCCCACTCCACTCTGAACGTGGTTCCACTCCCAGGTTTGCATCGAGAAGCGGCCAGGCGAAGGCCTGGGCGTCGCGCTAGTTGAGTCAGGCTGGGGCTCGCTGTTGCCCACCGCAGTCATTGCCAACCTGCTCCACGGAGGCCCTGCCGAGCGCTGTGGGGCCCTGAGCATAGGGGACCGCATCACCGCCATCAACGGAACCAGCCTGGTGGGGCTGTCGCTGGCCGCTTGCCAGGCAGCCGTGCGTGTGAGTCAGAGTTCTGTGGGCTGGATCCCCAGGGGCCTTGTAGGGTGCATAGGAGCCCATTAACAGGGTCTCCTAAGTTAGGTGACTGTATGGTACCCCCATGTTCGCATGGTCATTGTATCCCCATGATCGCATCCCCATGTTGCCCTGGAGGTTGACGGGTAGGTAAACTGAGGCCCACAGAGGCCTGAGCAGCACGGTGGGTCCCCCAGGAGGTGCGGCGACACTCATCCGTGACGCTGAGTATCATCCACTGCCCACCGGTCACCACGGCCGTCATCCGCCGGCCCCACGTGCGCGAGCAGCTGGGTTTTTGTGTGGAGGATGGCATCGTGAGGATGGGACTCCCCCCAGGTCGGGTGTGGGGTGTGGGCTAGCACACAGCCTAGGGAATGGAGGCTAGCCTATAGCCTAGGGGTGGGTCCTGAGTGCTGTCCCCCTCAGATTTGTAGCCTGCTGCGAGGGGGCGCGGCGGAGCGTGGTGGAGTCCGTGTTGGACACCGCATCATCGAAGTCAACGGGCAGAGCGTGGTGGCCATGCCCCACGCGCGCATCATCCAGCTGCTCACAGAGACAAGAGAAGTGTGTGGCAGTTACCTGCCCCATCACC
>JADRCD010171857.1:0-11181 GCA_019843815.1 Montemys delectorum
GTGGCAAGTGAGCCAGGCTTTCAAGCCAGATAACCTGTCCTCAGGGTCCACACGGGTAATGGCTGGGCCACCCACAGTTTCCTGGCTTAGTGACTAGGATCCAAGGCTCACCCAGTGAGTCAGACTGAGGATGAAGCCCAGTAAAGTGTGACATGCTCACAGAGGAGGCAAGCCAACTAGATAAATAAGTCTCCATTGACGTGGATGCCGTCGCTAATGTAGCAAACCCCAGCTTTGTGTTCTCAGAGCAGTGTCTTCCACTCGAAAGGCACTTGAAGCCAAGTAAGTCTGCAATGGGAGGGTTTTCTTGTGCTTTGAATGGTGTGTACCAGCCTCTGGACTCTACCACCAGACTATAACAGCATATGCCAGACATCCCTTGGGGACATGGAATGGATCGTGCTTATTTAAATACACAGACATAGGGCGCCAGAGGAATAGGTGGCTCGGTCGGTGAGAGAACTCGGACTCGCTGTGCCAGTATGAGGACTAGATTCCAAACCCCAGCACCCACATAAAAAGCCCTGCTCAGCAGCACCACACCTGAAACCCTAATACTACAGAGGGTAGCCGTAGGGGTGTGGCTGAGGCTGGCCGGTGGCCATCCCAGCTGAAGAACAATGAGCTCCAAATGGAGGGGAAGGGACAAGGGACGACACTATCTCAGGGGAGTGAGGCACATAAGGGTAGCATCTTCTCTGCACTCATGGGCACCTACACATACAAGCCTGTACCTGGACACATACTTTTACCATCTACATACAGCAGAGAGAGGGGGAGACAGAGGCAAAGAGAGGGAGAAGGAGCCAGAGGGAAGAGGGGAAGGGGGAGGGGGAGGGAGAGAAAGTAATGAAACAGAGGAGAGAGAAAAGAAGGAAACCGAGGTAAATACTATAAATAACGACTTAAAGAGATAGACAGTTAAGTAAACTTGACAAATATTCATTAGGGAATCTGGACACAGGATATATAGAAATTTCTCATAGTTATATCTTTCTTATAACTTTTCTATATTTTTAAATAATTTCTAAATTGGATTTTATGACCTAAGACCCTTTAAGGCCATTTTTAATGCAAGCGCACTGCCCATAGTTCTGGGTTTCATTAGGATATGGTTACTTGACCATGTTCTCTTCTTAGCTCTCTTAAGATTTTTCTATACCTCCCGTTACCTCCTGGGGCTTTTTATATTATTATTATTATGTTGGAGAAATGTGCATGTGGACTTTGGTAATCAATATTGATTTTACAATAAAGAAAAATACTAAGGTAAAATATTTTGATATAAATATTCCGACACCACTGCCAAAGAAATAGACTTCTAACCGAGTGTAACCTATACTTGGTTTGCTCTGATTCAAGTTTTGGTATTCAACTTTCTTTTATATATTAGGGCATTTCCTAAAAATGCTACCACACAGTATTATCCAAGAGAAATCTCGGAAGAGGAAAGAAACATTATCAGAGAATCAAAATCTTTCATCGACTTTTTCAACAGTGTGTCCACAAGGTAAGGAAGCACATGTGAAGAACTTTGAACATAGTATGCACATGCTTATTTTTGGGGTCTGAGGAAGCAGATTCGTTCAATATGTGAGGACATTGCCAGTGGGTTTTGAGCAACTGAGTCTCAGGGATTCCTCTGCTAAGCTATCACAGGCCTCTCATGGTAGGGATGTTCCAAACACAGCGAGGACAACCCAGTGTGCTACAATGTTTTCCTAACTTCAGACTGACAATTAAAAGCTGGACATTGCTTACCTGAATATTTGAGGCCAGAACACGACAGACTGTAGGTGGGACAAAAGTCTAACACAAAATTCATTTAGGCTTCCCACACACCTTCTACATCTAGACTGAGGTAACGTTACACACAGGAGGTCTGACTTTTTATAACCCTTCAGGGATAAAGGGACGTCTCACATCACATGACTTAGTTCTGCCTAGAGTGTATAACTAGTTTTGTGCAGCAGCTGGATGCTATGAATTGAGAGCTGACCAATCACAGCACAGACAGCTTCTTAACTGTTCAGAGAGAGGCTCAGGCAAGCATGGTCTGACTGAGGCTTTGAGAAGAGCAAGTGCAGGCTGGAGCTCTAACAAGAAGGGACTTTTGTAATTCCTCCCCTGTTGTAAAGGAAAGAGAACACAGACTCAAAAGAAAGAGGAAAATTTATATAAAAGAACTGTAACAGCATTGGTCAGAGTAAATAAGAAATCTACAATAATATTAGTTTTTCTTCCAACTTCAAAACTGTTTAGCATTGTTTGTGTCTTTAAGTCTGTGTGCATGGGATTTCGGGTTGGAGGCAAGCACTTTTAAAGAAGTTAGTTTCTCTTCTCTCAGAATTTTATCTAAAATAAACCAAGTGTAGGGCATCATTTCCCAAAGGAGATTGCGAGAGAAACTTCTGAGGGATTTACACAGCGCCAGCTTTGGGGTTATTTATGAGCAGTAATTGTCCTCACGTACACGCACCAACCCTGTGACGACAGTTGCAGTGTCACTGGATACTGACATCCAGCATGCAGGACGCTTCTCTTTAAAAAAAAAAATTTTTTTTAAACAGTGTCGAAATAGCCCTGCAGCAAAATGAGATCATGAACACATTTATCGATGACTGGAAGAACCTGGCAGAGGAGGAGAGCACCTTTGGGGACAAGACTGACACCCATCTGAAGGAGTACCAATCCTTCACAGACCTGCACAGCTCCATGGAGAAAATGATCACTTGTGTCTCTTGGCACCCGACCATCTACGGTGAGGAAGAGATGCGGGGGGTGGGGGGGGCTCCCTTCTGTGCTTTCATATCTGAAACTTAAAATGGGATTGATTTTAGCTAAACATGTAAGGCTTGCTGAGTGCCAGGGGAGAGCCCAACAGCTAAGGGGAAAGCATTGTGTCCAGGTGCAGCCAGCAAAAGAGAAGTCCCCACTCTTTCTCCCTTCCAACTCTCCTCACCGGTCTTTCTCTTGTTAAAAAACACTTCTCGACGGCCGGAGAGATGGCTTAGTGGTTGAGAGCACATACTTAGACCAGCGTTCACACCCAGCATCCACATCAGGCGGCTCACGACTACCGGCAACTCCATCTCTGGTGGATCTGACATCTCCTACTGCTCCCATGGTGCCTACACTCATTCACTGCACTTGTGCACATAGCCGCGCAGACCAGCACACATATAAACACAATTAAAAGTAAAATAAAATCCTGAGGGTTTTTTTTTTATTATTATTATTACCAAGCCTTCCAAGCATACTGTGTATGCTATCTACACATCTCAGCAGGAACCAGGGACATTTTCAGGGCTAAGCCTCACGCATTAAATCTGCTACAATGACCAGCCCCAGCTTGGGCTCTCTCTGTGGACAGCAGCTGCTGATCGCTTTGCACCTGTGCTTCACCCAGGGCTCATAGTCGTGTCGGTGGCTGTGCGCCTCTCCTATGAAGACAGAGTCCAGAATTCAGGTAAACTACTGCTACAGCCGTCCCTGATTCTGTTCTGGAGTTTCTCTGACCCCATCCACCCTCAGGTAATTGATGGAAGTTATACCGGATGCCTAACTTTTTCAAATACCACATTATCACGTCTCCAGAAAAAAAAAAAAAATGTTAGCTGCAAATTACTGTATGCTCTCCTAATGTCATAAACTCTTAGAAACTGGGATTTCTTTTATCACGGACTGCCATCATTTAATTTGAATGAAGTAAAACTTTACACTTACTTTATGGAAAGTCTATTGGACTTCATTTTTAAAAATGAAGCTGTTGTGGCTGGGAAGATGTCTCAGTTCATAAAGTGTCTGTCTTGAAAGCACAAGGTCTTGACTTGAGATCCTCATAAGCCATGTAAAAAGCCATACTGGTTGTCACATGTGTAACCACAGTGCTTGGGACAGGAGGATCTCTGGGGCTCACTGGCCAGTTAGTTCAGGACAATTAGTGATCTTCAGGTTCAATGACTCAAAAATAAGGTGGAAAGTAAATGAAGAAGAAACAAGACCTCTAGCCTACACGTATACATGTACACACACACACACACACACACACCTCTTTAATGGACTGTATTTAAATATTGCGGTATTCAAATGCACATAGTTTTTTTTTTTTTTTTTTTTTTTTTTTTTTAGTTTCATAAGCATTTGCTCAGTTCTAGGGATTGCCAGCAGGGGGTGGAGGAGAGTAAAGATGACTGTAGGGAGTATGGAAACCACAGTCCAGCCGTAAAGAATCTTTTCTGCAGTCCTCACCTAGTGGGCAGCCCATCAGGAAGGGAATCGGAACTGAGTTGTAACTGGCTATCTGACTCTCCAGATTTTCATAAAACACCCTCACACGAGCATGCACACCTACACACTCACGTGCATTCAAACCAAACCCCGAGTCAAACCACAGAAAATGAGATACGGCTGGACTCATTTCCCATTTTCTGCTCAGTAAGAATTCTTACTTGGAAGTGCTATTAGGATTATATTGTTTCAATGCTCTTAAATGTAATAATTCCCCATTCCTCTGAGATTCTTAATTATTGCAGAACTCAGATTTTTGTCCTAAGGAGATCTACCTTCCCTTCCTCGCCATATCTGCTTTAGAGCCATTCTGTCCTAGTGGGTGGAAGGTGTTTTACTGTAGATGCAGAGATCTAGACAGTAATTCTCAAGCCCCTTACATTTTTTTTTTTAACCACAAACCAGGGCAGTCCTCTCTGCAGAGAGGGCAATGTCCTGGGGCTACTGCCCTGGAGGCTACTCTCCACTCTGCTGTGGAAACGCAGTCAAAGGCCTCGTCTCTTAGGGTGCTAAAGAAAATCCTACTTTAAAGATAAGCTTTAAAAAGGCAAGCATGAGCTATGGAGACGGCCCTGTGGGTAAAGCAGGTGTGTGAGGATGAAGAACTGAATCCGTGCTCTGGAGGCAGAGGCAGGGGGCTGTGGGGCAAGCTGGGTAACGAAAGGTAGCTAAAGTAGCTGAATTAACTGGCTCTGAGTTCAAGTGAAAGACCCTGTCTCAAAAGGTAAGCTGGAGAGTGATCAAGGAAGGCTCTTGACATCACTCTCCAACCTGCACACACACACATGTACATGCATACTCACAAATACACACATACACATGCACACACGCCACTCACACACAAACACATACTAATAACATACAAACACTTGGACACGCACATAAACATACACACATACTTACAAACACACACATATACACACATACACATGCACACACACCACTCACACACATACACATACTAATAACATACAAACACACGGACACACACATAAACATACACACATACACACATACTTACAAACACACACATGTACACATAATTACACAGACACACACATATACACATTCCACACACATATGTTTACACACACACACAAATACACACACAAGAAAGAAAATAGTTTTTAAGAGATAATACAAGTGATCTACATTTTCTAATCAAAACCATGACAGCTCTCTCTAAAATTCAAAAAGTGCTGTACACTAAAATAATTCATCCAAGCCCAGTTGAAAAATTCAGTTGGGCCAGGAGGGGTGGTGCACACCTTTAATCCCAGCACTCAGGAGCAAGGGGCAGGTGGATCTCTGCCAGTCTGAGTCCAGCCTGGTCTACACAGTTTGTTCCTAGACAGCCAAAAATACATAGAGGGATCCTTCTCAGAGAAAAGGGGGGAGGGGGAGTCAGGGGGGAGGGGGAGGGGAGTAGGAAAACTTTGTCTTCTGGTGCTGTGAATGGAGGACAGTCTCTGTGTACCTTCCTCAGTATAATATTAAAGTAGTGAGTCCTTCGTGCATAGTTTTCATCTGCTGTATTTCATATTGTTTTAAAACTTGTACTAGCTAGGTTGTGGTGGTGCATGCCCTTAATCCCAGCACTCAGGAAGTAGAGGCAAGAGGATCTCTGAGTTCAAGGCTAGCCTGATCTACAGAGTGAGTTCCAGTACAGGAAAGGTTACACAGAGAAACCCTGTCTGGAAGAATCTCGAAATATTTACCACAATTACTTCCAGATTTTCCCACTAAGTGAATTTTCCGTTTGACTGCCCACTGTATGCCTGAGTAGATGCATAAAGAGGAAAGGCTAAATCTCCTCCTCCCTCAGAGATTTCCCTCTTCATTCCTCAGAAATACCAACTTCATATTCTTCTGTTTGACATAGGATAGCATGCCCCCCAATAATTATATAATCCTTAGGTGGGTGATGGAAGGACCTAGATCCCTAAGAGAGACCACGAGTCTCATAGATGGGACTAAAGTCCTTGATAAAAGTCAACAAAAGGGCCTTCCATCACAGAAGTCTGACTCTGAGGGCTGCCTCAGATGTGTGTTGCCCTATAGACAGCTACAACATTAGACTTCTGCCCTGCCCATCTCAATATTATTTAATACTTTTTTTTTAATTTGTGGTGTTGACTTTAGTTGATGCTGGAAAGCCCTGATGACATCTTCTGCTTCGAGTTCTGTCCGAGTGACCCCAATATCATCGCTGGAGGCTGCATCAATGGACAGGTACTTAGGAACTGTCTTCAGATGTGTAGTAAGGCTGTAAGACACCTTGATGTTGGTAGCTTTAGAGCTTTAGTATTCAGTGTGGCACAGGGAAAGCATGTTGGCCACGTGTTAATCACTCTGCCAGAACCTGAGTGGAAAGATGCATCAGGCATGGGATTGGAACTGGAGAGGTTTCCAGGAGAATTCAGTCAGAATAGCCCAGCTCAGTCTGCTCCATTGCTTTCATTTACACAGCCCAGACCCACCTGGCTAGGGTGGGACCTCCCACAGTGGGAACGACCATTTTACATCAACTAGCAATCAAAACAAAATGCCCATAGACACACCGGCAGGCCGCTGTGACCTAAGCAATTCCCAGGTTCCCTCTTCCCATCTGACTCTAGTTTACGTCAAACTGACAATAAACATTAACCAATGGAGCAAGCTGCAAACATCATTACCTCTCATAAGAGACCACTGCTGGAATTTCCCTGAAGTGATTTATGAATTATAAAATAATACAGAATTCAAATGGAAGTTTATAGGAAAATACACATCATCGAAGTTGGATGTACTCGGTACCACACCTGCCTTGTTTTTCTTCTAAGATACCTAACTTCTGCCACACTGAGATTCTGCCCTCCAATACTGTGGTATTAGAGAAGCAAACACAAAATCCTCTAAAGCCGTTCTCTGATCTAAGCTTCAGGTCATTTCGATCCAGTGCGTTTGACTATTGGAAAATTTACTTAAGGTACAAGAGTGAAGCTACAGAGAGTCCTGGAGCATGCAAAGTTTGGTCTCCAGCACTTCCTACATAGAGCATGGTGGCCCACACCTCCACTCCCAGCACTTGGGAGGTAGAGGCACAAGGATCCAGCGTTTTAAGGTCATCTTTGGCAACATAGATAGTTCAAGATCAGCCTGGACCACATGAGACCTTGTCTCAGTTAATAAAATAAGATAGAATAGAATAGAATAGAATAGAATAGAATAGAATAGAATAGAATAGAATAGAATAGAATAGAATAGAATGAAATAAAGGTATCTTGTCTTTCTGCATATGGCTAAAAAAAAACTTCCTTAGCTAAGATTCAGACAGGAGCAGCTTCCAGGTTCATTTCCCCAGAACAGCAGGGAAATTAGGAAAACAAATGTCTCCGTGGTTTTTGTTCAATGGCTACTGAGATCATAATAATGACCCAGAGCTATTTCCTAATCCAAGAACACCCAAAGTACCTTTGCGTTTGTGACAAGAATGGTGTTTTAGAGTATTTTCGGAAAGGACATAATAAAATAAAGTCACCCATGACTCTCCCATATTGGCCTTCCTTAACATTTTATTTTTGTTCTGACAGTCTGTTTTAGTCACGGACAACTGCCCTGGATTCCTGTTGTATATTCTACTTTGTTCTTGTTTTTAAAAGAACGGCCATCAGACAACATACAGATTCCAAATTAGCGTTAGAGACAATTAAGATAATTTGTCTGCCTTTCTTCCCCCAGGATTGGATGTTTGTACTTCATTCTTGAGAATCTGGGTAAAGTCTATTCCTCCCTAGGTCTGAAGCAAGCTGTACCTATATTCAGAGCAGAACAAACGATGAAATCTCCCCCAAAGCACGGGGAAGTGCACGATATTTCTCTTGTATTCATTCATCAGCATTAGCATTTATTAACACAAACATAAAACAAAGAGCTAGGGATAGGATGGAGAGATGAAAACTTTCTCCTCGATATCTGATCCAAAGGATGCTGAGTTCCTTCAGCCACAAGCTGAGTCAGATTACACCCCAAGGCAATTGATGTTCGGCTACAAGCTAGGGCTGGTTATGCGATTGATTTTTTTTCTCAGGTGGTCCACCACTGACTTCCTAAAAAGCAGTCTTTCAGAACCAGTTCTCTGGGTCCTGAGAGTGCTATACTGACACCTCTCTCCGTTTTAGATCGTCATGTGGGATATCACGGCACACGCGGACCGCATAGAGAACATCAAGACAGGCAGCAGCAGAAGTAAAAAGGCGTCTCTCAAGGTTTGTTGTCCCGCGATTCTCACTCATGTGGGGGCTTTCTCCATCTAAGAGGTTCTCAAAAACATGTATAAAAGATCTGCCACGTATTTAAAGATTTGGTGTAAGAAGAACAATGGTCATTTCCTCTTTGCCATCCTTCGCATCTGTTTGTAGGCGCATCCTGAGTAACTTTTTATGGAATCACTCACTAAAAACACAACAAGTTTCATTGGCCCGTACAGGAGTTTACAGGGTTTTGTTGCTGTATTTATTATTAAGTAAAATAAAGGAAACAAATACTTTATTTAAAGCGATTTTGTTGAAGGGCCCTAGGATGGAAGAATGGAAAGCCAGGGTTTCAAGACACTGCCTCACAGGCCTTGGGCGTGCTACCTGACCTCTCCAAAAGGCAGTTCCCATACATAAGATGAAAAAATAGCAATTCTTTCTGATGAAAATATGCTACTGATGGGCTGGCAAGATGGGTAAGCATACTTGTCATCATGCCCAGTAGCCTGAGTTTGATCCCTGAGACCCAAACAGTAGAACAGTTAACCTTTGACCTCCACACTTAAACACACATACATATGCATGTGTACAAAATAATATCAAAAACATTAAGTTAAAACAATATGTTATGCCAGGCGGTGGTGGCGCACGCCTTTAATCCCAGCACTTGGGAGGCAGAGGCAGGCAGATTTCTGAGTTCGAGGCCAGCCTCCTCTACAGAGTGTGTTCCAGGACAGCCAGGGGCTACACAGAGAAACCCTGTCTCAAAAAATCAAAAGAAAAAAACAAAACAAAACAAAACAAAAAACAATATGTTATGGCTCTGTGAGGCCACGGATTCCAGTAAGAGTACTGGGAAGAAGAGCCAGTGTCTAGGTTGACCCTCCATACCACACATTCCCTCCAGCCCCAGTCCTCCCCCCTTGCCCTCCATAGGTCTCTCCCCAAGGAATGGTAGGATGTATACATCCCTGTACCCATGGAAACACTCCTTCATGAGTAGTTTGGGTTCATAATCCTTGTGAAATGTTGTTGCATGTAATAATTGAAACAACAACAACAAATAAATCTACACTGTCACCGGCTACTCTCCTGCTTGGCAGTCTCCCCACCCCTGCCACTGAACCTCTGTTTTCTCAGTCATCCATCCCCTATGGCTAGCTGTCACAAATCCCCATCACCCAGTAAAATCAAAACTCCAGAGTAAATTATCAGTCAGATTTATATCAGTAAATTCTCAACACTCAAAACACCCACATAATGAACTAAGAGCCAATTGATACTGATACAAGTTACCCACCTAGATTGGATGTATTGTCCTATATTATTCTGTTGCTCTGCTATGATATTCATAGCTACCTGTGGCTATTTCAAGCCATGTGGATCGGTTTTGTCATCCTCCTCCATTTTCTCTCATCCTTCTGTCCTCTGTACCCTGTCCTATCTCTCTGAAAAATTTAGCCCTGCCTACTTTTTTCATTGTCCAATCACAGACTCTAGGCTTATATTTCACCTGCCCTTACCTGTTTATCAACAGCAATCCACAAAAATGTAGATATTGAACTACTTTTTAAAAAAAGATTTATTATTTATTATTTATTATATAAGTATATATTTATTATTTATTTATTATGTATATGAGTATACTCATATACATAATAATTGCAAAGCTTCTGTAAGGCAAAAGACACTGTCAATAGGACAAAATGGCAACCAACAAATTGGGAAAAAATCTTTACCAATCCTATATCTGATAGAGGGCTAATATCCAATGTATACAAAGAACTCAAGAAGTTAGACTCCAGAGAACCAAATAACCCTATTAAAAATGGGGTACAGAGCTAAACAAAGAATTCTCAACTGATGAATATTGAATGGCTGAGAAGCACCTAAAGAAATGTTCAACATCCTTAGTCATCAGGGAAATGCAAATCAAAACAACCCTGAGATTCCACCTCACACCAGTCAGATTGGCTAGGATAAAAATCTCAAGTGACAGCAGATGCTGGAGAGGTTGTAGAGAAAGAGGAACACTCCTTCATTGCTGGTGGGATTGCAAGCTGGTACAACCACTCTGGAAATCAGTTTGGCAGATCCTCCAGAAATTGGACATCGTTCTACCAGAGGACCCAGCTATACCACTCCTGGGCATATACCCAGAAGATGCTCCAACATGTAATAAGGACACATGCTCCACTATGTTGATAGCAGCCTTATTTATTATAGCCAGAAACTGGAAACAACCCAGATGTCCCTCAACAGAAGAATGGATACAGAAAATGTGATACCTTTACACAATGGAGTACTACTCAGCTATTAAAAACAATGAATTTATGAAATTCTTAGGGAAATGGATGGATTTGGAGAATATCATCCTGAGTGAGGTAACCCAATCACAAAAGAACACACATGGTATGCACTCTCTGATAAGTGGTTATTAGCCCAGAAGTTCGGAATACACGAAGTACAATCCATAAACCACAAGAAACTCAAGAAGAAGGAAGACCAAAAGGTGGACATTTCATTCCTTCTTAAAAGGGAGAACAAAATACTCACGGAAGGAGTTGCAGAGACTAACTATGGAGCAGAGACTGAAGGAAGGACAAGCCAGCCTAATATAGCTATCTCCTGAGAGGCTCTGACAGTACCTGACTAA
>JADRCD010171859.1:2889-17901 GCA_019843815.1 Montemys delectorum
ACCAGGCCCAGGTCCTGGTGCTGAGGAGGGAGAGACGGTGGACCTCCAATAGTCACTGACTAGCCAGTCTAGCTAGTGAGAGAGCTCTGGGTTCAGCAAGAAACTCTGTCTCAAAAACTAAGGAACTAAGGTAGATCCAGCGCATGGATGCTCTTTGTTTGGTGGTTCAGTCTTTGAGAGGCCCAAAGGCCCAGGTTAGTTGACTCTGTTGGTCTTCCTGTGGAGTTCCTATTCCCTTCAGGGCCCCTAAATTCTTCCCCCATCTCTTCCATAACACTCCCTGAGTTGGGTTTAGTGTTTGGCTTAGGCCTCTGCATCTGTCTCAGTCAGCTGCTGGGTGGAGCCTCTCAGAGGACAGCCATGCTAGACTTCTGTCTGCAAGCATAACAGAGTGTCATTAATAGTTTCAGGGACTGGTGCTTGCCCTGGGGATGTCTGTGGATCCCATTCTCCTAACTGGGCTGCTTTGTCTGGCCTCAGTGGGAGAGGATATGCCTAGCCCTGCAGAGACTTGATGTGCCAGGGTGAGGGGAAACCCAGTGGGGCCTCCACCCTCTCAGAGGATAAGAGGAAAGGGGAGGGGGGACTGTATGAGGGGGGAGCAGCGATTAGGATGTAAAGTGAATGAGTGAATGAATGAATAAATAAAATAAATGGGAAAATAAGGTAGAGACTGATTAAGGATGACACTAAGCATCAAATCCTAGCCTCCTACACATACACACACATGACATACACATATACATGCAATGTACATACAAGACTCAATGATAAGAAACATGCAGTGTGTGTGTGTGTGTGTGTGTGTGTGTGTGTGTGTGTGTGTTTAAGTTAGGGGCATTCCCCCAGTAGAGAGAGACTGCCCCCCCAGCAGTCCCACTCACAACCCTATAGGTTATTACAGTAGCAGTATGTAACCTGTCAGTGGCCTTTTTGGTTTATGTGTGTGTAACAGAGCTTTACAGTTTGTTGCCTGCCAACTTTCAAATCCTCAGATAACTTTCAAACTATGCCTACATGGAGGCCCACCCAGCTTTCATGGCCTGTCTGATGTCACTCTGTGTACAAAGGGCAAGCTGGGAACATAATCCTGCCTTCTAGGGCAGGTCTGCTCTCCCTCTACCTGCCTCTCTAAGCAGAGAAGCAGGCTTCTTCCTGCTCCATCCATCAATCCTCGGCCTTCCAGGAAGTCCTCTTTCTGGGCAGAGTTTAAACGGTTTAGTCCTTAGAATGTTACAAGAGGAAAGAGATGGTACGTTTGGGATTCTCTGACTTAATTCCTCCCCTGCAGTAAAGTTTCAGGATCACTTTGCATCATCTACCTTTCTGTGGGGTAAAATTTGTTACGTACCACAGAGACATTTAAATTCTGCTTTTGGGGGAGTGGAAGGTGGGGGTGGGGAAGACATTCACAGGACTTGTTTTGTTACATCAAAATGTTGCTTCCAAATATTTGTGATTGAAGCTGTAAATGAAAGTCAGTCTTGCTCCCTCGGAGCTTTCTTTCATTTTGACTTCAGAGGACGAATGGACTGTCCACGCGTACCACCCAGTCCCCTCTGGATTTGAAAGTTGACTTTCATCTGAGCCATAAGGATAACAGTATGATATTAATGCCCCCCCAGGAGATTTCAGAAAGAAAGAGTAAGTGATTACAGGTCTCCGTCACACCAGATGCTGGCTCAGGAAGGGTCAAGCTGCAACTGAGTGAGTTTCTCCAACGCTGTCATTAAACAAGAATATCTGGAAGGTTCCTCTGGTGCTTGAAGACCGAGCCCTGCGCCATCGCCATCGTTCCACTTCCCTTCTGCCTTCTCTCGTTCCCAGACCCCCATCTGGAGTCAGCAGTTTGAATTCAAAGCAGCAAAGCCTCCCAGTGAAGCTGCTGGTTCCAGTGGGGAAGGGCCACTGTGATTTCAATTCGAAGAGGTGGAGAGCTGTTTTTTGATCTTTTTAATTCATTGTTTTCTCCTTTGCTCAGCCTCAGGACTCACCACACATGTTTCCAAAACATGTCTAATGATAAAAACCTGTGTCAACATCCTTCCCTTGGCTCCCAAGGGTTTCCAGTAGCTTGGGAGACGTGGCCGGCCGACTGCTGAGGGAGAACTCGGGCACTTCCACTTCGCTTGTCAGATGGCTGGAGTCCTGGAGCAGGCATTCGCTGATGGAAATGCTGAGGGCACAGGGTGGAGGGAGGGAGGGAGGCAGAGTGACTTCAAGGAGATCTGTGTTGAGATCGAAGCTCTTGCCTAAGCAAAGCAAAGGGGGAAGAGTTTGAATGATAACCAGAGTGAACAGCTGCTCTAGGATGCTCTTCTCTATACTTTATGCAAACAGAGTCCACAGCAGATATAGAAAAGGGCAGGAGAAGAACAGTTGACCTCTTTAAGGTCACACAGCTAGGTGGGCCTTGAGGGTAGCCACGCTAGCTCCCTTGCCTTGAGGATTCACCTAGCTCAGAGAACCACCTCCCTACCTCACCCTCTGGTGGGTTTCAGTGGACACTGCTTTTCATGATTCCAGGTCTGTAACATGGATCCGAGAGGACATGTTGTCCTCAGTGACTTCAGCCGCAAAGCTGAGTGGCCAGTGTGTTCCTCCAAGTCTGTGGTTTCAGGGATGGTTCTCCTCCTCCCCGCCCCCCCGCCTACCCCCTCCCAGCCTAACACACACACACTAACTGGTTGGCAGTGTGTGGTTGTTCCTCATTCCTGGGCCGGGGATGACGGTTCAGGTGACAAGAAGGAAGCACAGACACAGCACAGCCGGGATGTGGAAGGTTAAAGGACGGAGGCAGGCTCTGCAGGGCTGTGGCTGTGGCAAGCTGGGCTGGGGAACAGTTTGACTCACAGCCTCGAGAGCCACCAACTAAAGCTTTGAAAGACACAGGGGTGTGGAGTAGAAGGCGGCAAGTCGTAATTCATTTTCCCTATAAAGCTTCAGAATAGCTTTCTGGATTAAATAAAGAACAACAGCAAGGCACCAGGGAGACAGGAATAGGAGGAAACAATCGCATCAAGATGAGGTTGGACCGTGGCCCTGCACAGCTTTCCTATGGCTGTGTGAACCTAGAAGATGGGATGCTTCTGTGTAAGGTTCTATTGAGAGTCACGGGGGTGGAAGTGATGCCTAGCTTAGGGTGCAAAGGGGGCCTTGGATGTAGCACATTCACAGGCCAAGATGAGCTCGACAGCAGAATAAAGAGGGGCGTCAGACAAGGAAAAGGGTGAATCCTTATATAAGTATCCCAACGGATTGTAATAGAACTTTGGATTTTCCTGCTATTACATTAATTAATGAAAGGAAGTTCACTGAGAACCTCTTAAGTACATAACAGTGTTCTACACGCTCCCAGGAGGAAGCGGAGTAGCTCAGAGGCCCAGCAACAAAGAGAGAAGTGGGTGGGGGCTTTAGCTGAGGCTCTTGCTTGTGAAGGACCCTAATATTGAAATCGAAGTAGGTTCCAGAGGGAGGTGAGCCAGAAAGTTTTATGTGGACTTTTGCAAGTGGAGCGTTTGAGAGGAACAAACTGTGTTCAGAAGGGGCTTGGTGAGAAAGGCCTAGCGAGGTTGGATGACCATCGAGCAGGGAGGGAGTGGGAGAGCTGGAGATTTCAGCTGGGCTGTCCTTTGGAGGGACATTCAGTGTCAGTGAGTGTTGTGACTCTGGCAGTAGGAGAGGCTGACCTGAAGACTTTAGTCTTGTTGCTAGAAGTGAGGCCCTTGAGAGGTGTATCGCCTGAGTCTGTCTGGACACAGACACTGCTGAGCTTTCTCAAGACTGGTAGTTTGTTCATTTCTCTGAGGTGCCGATTGTCCTGAGCATTCTGTTTGATACAGGGTTGTTCTAGATCTTGTTACTGTCCCTTCAAGGGTCACATCTGAAGCAATACAAACGCTGAGAGATTGCATTGGGTCCTGTGGACCTTAGTGGCTGACCCAGCCTTCTCTATAGTAGCAGGCGCAGGGCTGCAAAAGCTCTCTCACCCCTGGAAAGTGTTTCAGGCCTGGTGACAGACAGATCATTTTACACAAGTGGTTACAGAGCAAACAACTGAGGAGATGGCTAGGCCAGTTCAGGCTATGCCTTGTTCTTGGCATCTGCATGCAGGTCTGTAACCCTAGCATAGCAAGCAGAGGAGACTGGCTCATCTCCAAAGATTGATGCTAAACAGTTTAGCCAATCAGTGTGCACCAGGCTCAATGAGAGACCCTTAAAAACTAAGGTGGACTGTGGTAAAGATACCCTATGCCAATCTTCGACCTACATACATAGGTTCCCATGTTACATGCGTATGTGTACATACATACAGTGATAACCTCATATGCAGGGAAAACATCATTTTGCCGTAGTTAGAAACCATTGTGGGAAGGAGGCATACCACTTGAAATGTTACTCACATGGGCTCTAACATTATGTTACTTAGCGTGGAATACTTAGAATTTGCAGGGATGATCTCCTCGAGCCCCAGATGCTGAAGGAGGCCAGAGGGCATGGCAGCCTGGTGTTGAAGAGGGTGAGGAATGTTTACAGGGCTGGGATGCTTGGTCCTTTGTAAGCCTCACGGACTGTGGAGTGGCCCGAGGGCAGTAGTGTCAGTTAGACCCCCTCCCCGAAAGCTCTAACACGGGGTTGCGAATGATGAGGGAGGCAGGCATTGTCAGGATAGGTACCAGGTTGGAGCATACTTGGAACCCAAGTGGAAGGCTGACTCAGATACTGGTGTGAGTAGATGGGTTGACTAGACATTTGGTGAGCACAGGGCACAATGCAGAGGAAGTGAGCCAATGTCTTATCAAGTAACTGAATGCTACCTGGTGGGGTTTTTTGAGGGAAGTTATGTGGCAAGAGGCCTTATGATGGTGGGTATACTGTAGATGGGTTGGCTATGTTTATATACCCTGGGTGGATTTGTAATGAGAGAATAGGGCCACCTAGGAACTCTCAGGCTGTGAGGAACGACCCTGGGATGCTGGGAGTGAGTAGGGTCGAAGCAGGCACGGTACCCTGTGAAGAGGGGCTTGAAGGCTCAGTGACTGGGTAAGAGTCACTCAGTGACTATAAGAGATACCATGTGGCAAATAATGTAAATGACTCTAAATGGAGGATGTGGAAGATGTGCTGTAGAATGTTCTGGAATTTGTCCATTGCTCTTTTTCAGGTCCATGTTTCTCTCTTCAGAGAAACATGGTGGTGGTATATATCAAATTTGTGTATAAACGAAGATCTGGGACCATCCTGCCATCTCCAGAATGGGTGAATGTGATCTCGTAGTTTGGGGAAGGCCAGGGAATTTTACGAGAAGCTAGTTTCCAGAGAGTGATATGTGACTTTGGAGAGATGTGTTGTAGACTCATGGGAAAAGTTAGGAAGTAGCCCCAACTGTCCACCAGCAGAGAATTGAAGCAGGTAAGGACCAGGGCCTAGAGGTGCAAGCCCTCTGCAGGGTCAGAGCTGCCATAGCTCTTCAACACAGATGGCCACTTTATTCCCTTTGCCGGGATTTTTTCACCCTGGGGTGATTCCGGGTGGCAGCAGGCTTTGTGCTATGGGATCTGCAACCTTGCTTACCCGAGATGACTGTCAGTGTGGGCGGAGGTAGGGGCGCATCTGGGAATGCTGTGGGGCAAGAGGTCTGAAGCTCTGTCACTTCCTGAGCCAGTTTTATAATCAGGGGCTTTCTCTGCCTTAGTTAGAAGTGTTTGCCTCTTAACCTTCTCTCATTAAGAGGGTTGTCTCTTAACTCTTTATTTTCATAATAACTCCCATATGCAAAATTTAAACTGACATTAATAATTACCTTTACCTCTCACTAAAAGACCTATGATTGATTAAGTCACAGCTAAAATAAAACATAGTTGCAGATGGGTGTCTCTCTCCTTGGATTCTGCAACTCAGTTCTTTGTGACTAACACCTGTTGCCTCATCCCTGATCGGAGTCACCTTGCTTGAAGTCGATGACAATGAGTGAGACTTTTCCCCGGGGAGCCGGGGCTCGTTCAGAACTTAGTCTTTGATAGCAAGAACTGTACCCCAGCAACCTGGCAAAGAAAGCAGAGGGCTCAGCTACGGCTCTGAATATCTGGGTAGATTCCCAGGGCTGCAGCTCTTACCGTTCAAGAAGGTTGCCCTTGGCAAACACATTCTTCTCATGGCCTCAAACAGTACATTGGGACCTGGGGAGCTTATCACCAGCTGCTGACCCTCCGCTCTTTCTGAATAATTCAAAGCAAACTGGTATTAGATGGAGAACGTTCGCAGCGAGGGGCTGAGCTGCAGAATTTCCTTGCTCAGAAGAGTTTTTCAAACTGTTGGGTGTCTTCAAGCCAGGAAACCTGCCGTTCACTGACAGGCCAATGAACTAAACAGACAGTATGGGGAAGGTGTCTTCAAGCCAGGAAACCTGCCGTTCACTGACGGACCAATGAACTAAACAGACAGTATGGGGAAGGTGTCTCAGCTGGTAAGCTGCTTGTCATCATGAGGACCTGCATTTGGGTTTCCAACATACATGTAAAAACGCTGAGGAGAAAGGAAGGTCTTTGGCCCTTGCTAATCTGGTCTAGCTGACCCAAGCTTCAGTGAGAGACTCCTGCTCAAGAAATAAGGTGGAAAGTGATAGAGAAAGACACCGAACACTGATCTCTAGCTTCACATGTGTGCTCGTACCTTCATACCGATATGTATAGACACACAAACATGTACACATGCATATGTGACACCTGCACAGGTTGCACACACAGAATTCTCTGTATCAGATAACTAGGTTTTCTAGGAAGTAGAAATATTTGATCATATTTGGTCAGGTGGGTACCAGAGTGTGTGTTATACTCTGAAGAAAAACATGTGATGCTGATAAATGGGGAAATGGGCAGAAAGACCCCAGGGAGGTCACAGTGGCAGGTGGCCTTGTCAGTGTGGCTTAAATGACATATTCAGTCATCCTAGGAGAGCGGTTTCCATCTGCTTGTAATGGAGAGCTTTCCTTCTGCATTTTGTTATTTCCCAGGTATTTCTCAGACAGCCTGGTTTCCTGTCTGATGGCAGGCATGCCCAGCTCTGCAATTGCTAGTCAAGGAAGCATGAAGCTTTGGAAGTTGCCTCCATCCCTCCCCTGGTAGAGATTTTACTCAGCAACTTGCATGATCAGGTCACAGTGCCTGTAGTGAGTGGATTGAGCTTTGTGCTTGCAGGGCATGCTCATTGTATCACTGGATTTACCTTGGCATTGTGCCTGGTAGTGACTTACTTAGTGCCCTGGAAGCTGTCACACTTCCATCTTAGCACCTTGCTGAGTGCTCTATGCCAGGCTCTCTCCTGGGCCAGGAGTGAGCCGAATGAGCCACGTGGAGATGGTGAGGTGCTCTTGAAGCTATCAAAGGGATCTGGGGTCACATTCAGCTTCAGCAAGATAGTTCTGCTAACAGGCTGGGTTCCCTTCCTTCCCGACTGAGTAAGGTGAATAGCCCCCGCAGTGGGGAAGCACCTTCCAGAAGAACTGTTTCCTCCAAAGCACTTACCAACCCTCAACTTGCAAGGACATTAAAATACCCACCACCCACCGTGTCTGCCTGAGAGGACCAACAAGGCTGAGGGGAGGGGCAAGGGGGGGTCACTCATCTCCTCAGAGGGTACTGGACAGCTGTGCCTGGAGGTCATTTGTTCCTCTGTCTCTCCATGAGGCAGACTGTGTTGGATTGTTGGAAAGGACTCCACTCTCCAATTGAGGTCTAAACAAACAAAAAACAAACCAACCAACCAACCAACCAACCAACCAACCAACCTGTGGTAAACTTTTAGAGCACAGACCAGCATGAATATTTAAATTAATAATTTCCTTTCTCCTGTACCCTTTCCTACGGTCTCCCCATCTTCTGCTTTCTCTTTATAGTTAATGGAAGATTACAAGGATACAGAAAATGACCAGTTTCCCACTAGGGTCTAACAATTACAATGCCCTCTCCTTTGCATGGTGTTCTTGTTTGCTCTAGTTTTTCTTTAAATATTATTTATTTGTTTGTGAACATGTGTGGAGATCAGAGGACAGCTTGGGGGAGTTCATTCTTTCCTTCTAACATGTTGGTCCTGGGGCTTGAACTTGGGTCCTCAGGTTCATCAGCAAGCACCTTTACCTGCCGCATAGTTTTGGGAATTTCTGATAGTGAGTTCTCTGTCTTTTCCTCTCTTCTTTAGAAGGTGAATGATCCAATATTGGGTCACGTGAATGTTGTGGGAGCCCAGGAAGCAGCTGCTGGGCAGAAATGGCTGAGGGAGGGTGCATCCTGGGGACGACAGCAGCCTGCGTGCTCCCTGAGTGGGGTGGCCGGAGTGGAGTGTGGTTAGCTTTTCATGGTCAGTTTTCACTGTTTACAGGCCACTTGTGTTAGTTCCTGTTCTCATGGCTAGGACAAAATCCCTGAGGAATACCAAGTGAAGAGGGTTTTTGGGTTCCCAAATTAAGGGAATGGTAGAAAAGCAACAGCAGTAGGAGGGATAGGAGGCAGTTTGTAACATTGTGTCACATGCGAGCAGAAAGTAGACAACTGCAAATTCTAATTCTCGCCATTCCATCAGTCTGCTGCCCTAGTCTGGGAATTTCGCTGCCTAAACTGAGTGTGAGCCTTTTCCTCCTCAACCCAATTAGAAATCCCCTCATAGGCATGCCCAGAGCTTTGCCTCTTACTTAGGTGATTTTAGATTCTCTCAAGTTGATAGTATTAACTACCACACTGCCAAGGTCAGCAAATATGCTAATGGCTCTGGAACATTTTTATCCACAATGGGGAACTGGGAATGATGTCATCTGTCACTGCAGCCTGCCCTTGGCATTGGTCCACAGTCCGTGTGTCTTGTCTCACGTGCACCTCTGCTGCCTCATGGGCAGCTGGGAAGGGTCCACGCATAAGTTTTGCACTTCAGTGTTTCCTTACAACAGGCCTGGGATGTGGCGCCTGGCAACAGCTTTCATTTCCTCCCAGCAGAAGTTGGGGGTTTGAGGGGAGGGGGATGGGACATGCAAATGTTTGGAGCAAGAGCAGCAGCAGACAGGCACTCCTTAACAGGAAATATCTGTATGCTAGCTTCAAAGCGTAGTTTAGTTTCCACATTTATGTTTTTACCACACAGACTCCACCTTGCAAAGAGGCTCTAGATTGAAGTCAGTTGTTGTATGAGGTCAGGGTTAAGACAGAACCGACACCTCTGTGTGTGTGTGTGTGTGTGTGTGTGTGTGTGTGATATCCAGATCTTTTTTTAAGCCCATCTCTTTGAAAGGCAGAGGAAGCGAAAAACATGAATGTTTTTAGATGAAGTGTACCTGACTGTGCACATGATGGGTGGTGGCCCCTAGGGAGGAAGAAGGGACATTGGTTCCTCCACCCAGGGGGACAGAGCTCAGGCCTGTACACGGAGGGAGATGTATTCATGCTTGCCAGTGTCAGCCCTCAGTATTCCAGCCTCACATGCACATACTTTATGCCACCTGTAGGGCCAGAGTTGTGAGGAAGCCAGACTCTTTGGACTTTTAGGTTGGTTTGCTATGTGTTTTATATGTTTCCTAAAAGGCCCAGGAGGTTAGGGCATGCATTCATGATCATGCAAATTAACGTTCGTTTCATAGCACAAATATGTAACTATTTACATTCAGTGGAGTAGGTAGAGATAGGAGGCAGCCTAGTGGGCTGGTGAGAAGGCACCAAGGGTAAATGATGACCTCAGTTCTATTCCCTCACAGTGGGAAGAGAGAGAGCCTATGCCTGGAAGTTGTCTATGGACTTCATATATGAACAGTGGCATATGGGAGCATGTATATTCTCTGTCTCTCTGTGTCACACACACACACACACACACACTGACACACATATTAACTAAAAGTAAATTTAAAAAATAAAAGTAAATAGCCTTATATCATTTGGATCAGGTTTTGGTTCCAAATTATTTTGATTCAAACAAAACCAAAATCAAACAAAACAACATTTGGCTTTTTGGCCTTCAGGAGCCTTGAGCCTGACCCTCTGGCTTGACCATCATATTTATGGGTCCAGTTGTGCTCAGCGTTGTGGCCTTCCCTGGGCCAGCAAGTGCTGGTCCCAGTGCCCATCCTGCTGTTCCCAGGCCTGTGCACTGGAAAGGGCTCCTCCACATCTTGTTCAGACTGGAAAGCTCCACACTATGCTTTTTTCTCTTCTTCCCACACTTTCGTGCAACCCTTCAGCCAATCCTTTAGCATATGTGCATGCTCCAACCACTTCCTTTCACCTTCCCCACCTCCACCCCTTCCCAACCGCCATTTACTCCTGCTCATGCTACTGTAAGGACCACCAAAGCGTCCTCTTTGATGCCCAGGGCTTACTCTCCTAACCACACTGCATACAGACAAGTTATTTAAAGTGGGAGTCCCAACATGCTACTGTTCCACAAAAACTCAGCTCTGGCTCCCCAGGGCCAAAGAGGGCACCACACACCCTCTCTGACCTCAGTTCTGGCTGTCTCCCATAGATAAACTAAGGCCGGGGCTTCACCCACCCCGGAGCCTTTACATGTGTTCTCTTGTCTCTCCCAGGATATGCACAGGCTAACTTTTCAGAAATTAGGAAGGCTCTCTCTCTGTGGCCTTGGGTAATTCTCTGTCTCCAAACTCAAACTTGTCAGTTGCGTCCTTGCAAGTAGGGCATAGCATACAAGAAGTGAGAGCCCACTAAAGGTTCAACATGTGCAATGGCTAGTTGCGGGATAGACAGTTTCCAACTGTATTTTTCTTGGACATCTTTGAGAGGCTGAGGCTCTCCTTTATGCTTCAGAAGTGGCCCTCCTTTCCCTTAAGTAAAGTAGCAATTGTACTTGGCGCTAAGCTGTCCTCGAAAGCCTGGTTGTGATCTCTTCAGACCCGCTCTTGTGCTCTCTGGGCAATCTTAGCCATGTCTGGATAGCCTATGGAAATCTAAGATCAGCGTAAAGACCTCATCGCCAACCAGAAGAAGCCTTCTGATTAAGAGAGCTCAGCCGTGCAGAAATCAGAACCTGTTTAGTTTGTCTGCACTTAGGAAGTATTTTCTGTTTTAGCTGGCTCGTTGGTGTGAGCTTCTGGGGAGATGAACGCGTTGTGTCCTTTGATGAGGCCTAGTTCTCATCACTGTGCAGCAAATGAGGCCGTCTGGATAATGAGCGTTGTTCATTTTCAGAAACAGATAGTCCCCGGTTTCATACGTAATTTGTACCTGAAACCTGTGCACTTAGTCATAGGGAAAGCCAGTTGAATATCCAAGCATGTCATTATGCGTAAAGATGGGTTCCGTCTCAGAAAACAGAAAGCTGTATCACAGTTCTTATTTCTATTATCCCACAGTTTTCACATATACGTAAAAATGGTTTAAAAATTGGCTACTAGCATATCAGAGTCAAGTGATAAATGTCTGGCTGGGGCTAAAATGGCGTTGGCTTTGACTTGCCTAATAAATCCTCATTTACTTTACCTGGCTCGAGGCTGAGGCTTAAGTTTAGTTCATAGAGCCCTTTTCCTGTTGACAGGTTAAGAGACTGTGTTCCAGTGTATGTTTGTGGAAATGATTGCCAGGTGAGGGGACAGTATGGGCAACCTCATGGCAGGGATGTTGCCCATCATCTGACCAATGAGATCTAGCGTTTTAAACATGTCCCGTCTCAGAGGATGACACACTTCTTCCTAATGCTTAGCAGTGATCAGCACTGTTACCTCGACCTGTAAAGTAAACTCCTGTGGACATATATACTTTTAAAATCACGCCTCATTTTAACTTGTATCCCAAACGTAAAAGAAACTCAGAAAACCAAGCTTCTGTTTTCTGGTTGCTGGTTTCGAGCAGTTTGCTTACATGCCCGAATGGACTCTTTAGCCCCTGTGCCTTAGCTTCCCTGCTTGTGAGTAAGGGGATTGGCCTACATAATACTCTTAAAAGAACAGCACATTTTTTTTTAAACCAAAAAGTGTGGAAGAAAATAGGAGAAAGGTAGAAAGTTTAAAAAACTATCCATGAACACACACACACACACACACACACACCCATCATATCCATAGATCTTTTTAATTTTTTTCATTTAACTATATCTATTACACACTAGTCTTCAACAAGATTGGATTACAGGACACATGTTCTTTTTTTTTTTTTTAGGATTTATTCATTTATTATATGTAAGTACACTGTAGCTGACTTCAGACACACCAGAAGAGGGCATCAGGTCTCATTACAGATGGTTGTGAGCCACCATGTGGTTGCTGGGATTTGAACTCAGGACTTTCAGAAGAGCAGTCAGTGCTCTTAACCACTGAGCCATCTCTCCAGTCCCACATATTCTTTTATAAGCCAATTTTAACATTTAATACCACATTGTGATAGCTTTTCATGTTATTAAATATAATCTTAAATATTTTTGCATGGTACATAATGATTTGAATAGACTGCCATTTATCTAGATAATTAGCTATTAACTAAACCATTGCTTTCTAATTTTAAACTCTTAACAATATTGTACTCATCATCTTTGTAGTTAATTTTTCTTGCAAATGTGTCATTAAGATAAATTCCCCAAAACAGACTTGCAAGGTCAAGAGTTTGTTGTTTTGTTTTTGTTTTTGTTTGTTTGTTTTGCTTTGGTTTTGCTGTTGTTATATAATGCTAAAATAACCTTTACCAATGTTGCCGCATTTCACAGCCCATGAACACAGTCTTACTCGAATGTCTATTTCCTCTCATTCTTCGCAGCTCTGCAAAATATCACTTCAGGTGACATGTTTTGGAAATTTCCATTCCAGGTTTTCTTGAAACAAATGTGTTTGTTCCTTTGCCCGCTCAAGATTCCACGTCCATAACAGAAAAAGGAAAAGGGTGGGGGACTCTGTGTAACAACCACGTAAGCCGAAAGAGCCCACCACTTATCCTAAGTCTCTGGGAGAGGAGAGGAGACAGCAGGGTGCTACCCCAGCAGAGCAGACTAGACATACCAGAGAGTCTCAGTTCAAAATAGTGCGGAGCAGCGGTTCTCAACCTGGGGGCCGAGTAACATATCAGATGTCTGTATATCAGATATTTACATCATGATTCATAACAATAGCAACAGTTATGAAGTAGCAATGAAATAGTTTTGTGGCTGGGGTCACCACAGTTTGAGGAACTCGGTTAAAGGGCAGCAGCATTAGGAAGATTTAAAGGATTCTGCAGCCCAGCATAAACCAGCCTCTTTGCAGAGCTCTGAAGGTCTCTGGCCAGGGAGGGAGAATGCTTACCCCAAAGGCAGGAGTGAAAACAAATGCCTGGACTAGAGATGGACATCCCTCAGTCTTATTGCAGAAGGATCTGGAGCCAGGGTGACTCCTGGGGTGAGAAGTTCAAAGGCCATTTGCAAAAGAAATGGTAGAATGTTTGAGGAGAGTTGGAAAACTGGTGTAGAGCTTATCTTCTTTCCAGAAGAAACCATTTCTCTTTTAAGGTCTCGCTGCTGTAAGGGAGGGCTCCCCTATCTAACCCTGAGGGCAGACAGAAATACTGTTCTTCAAAATATGCAATATGTATATGTATATACCAAAAGAAGAAAAGAGAGCCATGAAGACATAAGAAGGCATAGACAGAAACGCAGTGTACTATTAGAAATAATAAGTTCAGCGGAAGGATTATAAAATAAACTCAAGGAAATCTAGACTATGGAATAAAAACATATTTACATGGTAAGACACCTAGGAATCAATTCTACTGGCCCAACATCTGATAATAGTGTTTTTTTCTTTTTAAGAATGAAAATGAAAAAGAATCCACAACAAAGAATTAAAAAATAAATAGCCGAGTCACTTTTGCAAGTTCGGTTTCAGCAAAATGATCAAAGCCTCCGTGAGGTACGTCATTGGGAAATTTCACCACGGCGCAGATGAAAAGGACCAGAGTGGGAACAAAACAAGCAAATAGTGCCTCACGCTAAGTGTGGCTGTGGGGCCGACATCAGAATCTATCCACCAGACTGATGTTAGAAGAAAGGTTAGATAGATTGCAGCTTTTTAACCTCGAATTCCTCATCTAGTCAAAGCATTGTTCACTCATGACAACAGGCATGCAAAGTCTTGGAACAATGGCTTTGTACTCTCTGCTAGTCAGAATTTCAGTCAGATACACCTTCCTAGAAAAAACCCAGAACAAGAGAAAATGGTTTCTAATGACAGTGGCTGCACCCAGCAGTGACCTGATGTTCAGCACCATAGCTGAGCATCAACCAGGAAAGCCACTGGGCCAAATGAGAGAGGGAAGTCATGGTGGATCTCCAGCTGGACACATCCTAGGGAAGAGGATCCTGGGAAATCTTAGTGGTCACAGAAAGCAGTTGGTTCGATGGAAACGAAGACTCCATTTGAGTTTGATGATAGGTGTATTGCCTACTAAATAGCATGTGAGTCGCTACTTTTGTGCGTGGCTAAGAATGTGAATATAGACAAATATATAAGTGTATAGATAGGTGATTTACAAAGCCTTCATACATAAATCATATTAATTTTCAGATTTTAGAACCACTGAATAACAAAGCATGGAACTTAAGTGTGGCTAGACAGAGCAGAATGTCTATACTGTCAGCCTCAAGTGTCCCACAGTTGACGTATGAACTACAAAGGTGTAGAGACAGGGGAGGCCAAAGATGGGGAGGGCAAGAAGCACTGATGCTTTTTGGTTACAGAAATGTAGAGGGTAAGAGATAGCTCATGTGGTGAGGAATTGACACTTTCCTTTTTTTTTTTTTTTTTTTGGTTTTACTAGACAGGGTTTCTCTGTATAGCCCTGGCTGTCCTGGAACTCACTCTGTAGACCAGGCTGGCCTCAAACTCAGAAATCTGCCTGCCTCTGCCTCCCAAGTGCTGGGATTAAAGGGGTGCGCCACCACCGCCCTGCACACTTTCCATAGTCTTTTTCTAGCTGTAAAGAAAAATTGAGCGAGGTACATGAGTGCGTGCGTGTGCGTGTGCGTGTGCGTGTGCGTGTGCGTGTGCGTGTGCGTGTG
>JADRCD010171862.1:0-15785 GCA_019843815.1 Montemys delectorum
AAAAAAAAAAAAAAAAAAAAAAAAAAAGAATGTAATCTTGAAACTAACTAACTTTACTAAGTGGCCCTTTCCAACCATGTCTGGAAGGAAATACCTCTGGAAAAGAGAAGCAACCCCGCATCCCAAGAGGTTGGTCAGTTTTTAATATGGGCTTTAGAGTCTGCCTGACCCAATCTGGCTCTCAGATATTCTGTCTGTTACGTTTTTGTTTTTCACTTACTGCTGTGAAGAGACACCATGACCAAGGCAACAATTACAAGAACAACATTTAACTGGGGCTGGCTTACGGGATCAGAGGTTCAGTCCATAATCATCAAGGCGGGAGCATGGCAGCATCCAGGCAGGCACGGTGCAGGAGGAGCTGAGAGTTCTACATGTTTATCTGAAAGCCACGAGAAGACTGGCTTCCAGGAAGCTAGGTCAAAGGCCTTAAAGGCGACACCCACAGTGATACACCTACTCCAACAAGGCCAGATCTCCTAATTGTGCCCCTTTCTGGGTCAAGCATAGTCAAACCACCACACTTTCCCCCCAGTTTAAAAGCAACAACAATAACAACAACAAACCAACCACCATTTCAAAGAAGACTCCACACACAAGTCATACTTTGTCTTCTTGATATTATACCATCAGTTCCACATCAAGTAAATCTGGCAAGTTTTTTTCTACCTTGTAGACCAGGCTTGCCTCAAGTGTGCTCCCCCACTCTTCACTGTCTCTGTCATTTACAGTATCTGCTGTGTGGGTAAAGGCAGGCTCAGTTTGGGATCCCTGTTGGAAGCCCTGGACATGGGAAAGAGGCCTAACCAAGTCTTAGAGCAGACAGACTTCACGGTGATGCAAACTGAGCTGGTCTTTGAAACCTGGTAGGACTGTTCCTGGTAATGCAGAAAGATAAGGGCAGGCCAGGTGAGACAGGAAGACAGAGGGCATGGAATTATTAATGTTACTGGACTAACAGACCCTTAAGGAACACACTGGTTCTAGTCTGGCCTCCACCATATACTCTCCCCCTGACCTTGAATTGGTTATTTAACTCTCTTCCAGGTCTAAAAAGCGAGTACCTTCCTGCATATTTATCAAGCATTCTGGTGTTCTCTTTGGAGAAGCATCTTAAATCTTTTCCTCGTGTGTTCATGTTTATCTGAGGTCTGTGTACTCTGCAGGATCCTTTTCAACTTAGATGTGAGTGTTCGCTGTCTTTTCATCTGCTAATCGTAGCTTTCGGTGAACAGCAGGGCTGGCTTTAGACAAGTGTGCATCTTCTACGTTTTCTTTTATGACGGATAACCTTTGACTCTCTTCGGTGAGGCAGTTGCTGATCCCATGAAAGCGTTCGTGCTGTCTTTCCGAGCTCTGCTCTTTGATTCGCATGTAGATCTGCCATGCATCTGGAACTCGTCGCTGCTGCTGATGAGAGATAAGGCTCCAGGCACATTTTTTTTTTTTTAACCAGGAGATATCCAGTTGGCTCGGACATACTTATCAAAGATTCTCCTCTATTCTCTGCAAATCACAGAATAGTTTTGCATCTTGCGCCTGTTTGTGTGTGGGTCTGTCTCTGAACCTTATTCTTTCACGGTGGCTCATCGCTTTTGAAGGGCATTAATAGGCCCGAGCAGGGCAAACATGGCCTTGGCAGCCTTTGCCCTTTCCCCTTCTCTCTCCCTTGTTAAAAACCATTCAGTTATATTTCTAAAGCTATCCCCAAGGCCCATCTCCTTATTTGACCACTGACTTATTCCTGAGACTAAGCAATCAAAAGTCATGATTTGACTACAGCAGCTAACTTGTCCAGTTAGGACTTAGCATCTCACCCTAGCACAGACTCCTCACTTTTCTCCTTAAAAACCCACTCCTAGAGGGGAAAAAAAATCACCTGCTGCTTGCTATCTGCAAAGCCTCTCCCCACCCCCAAACCCCACTCACCCTTCTGAGGTAATAAGTCTCCTTTGTGTTGAGAACTCGGTGTCTGGTGTGTCCTCTAAGGGACACTGCTCTTATCCGCTCAGCCCAATAGAAATCCCTCACATCTTAGCTGCTACAGCCCCTTAGGACTTGGTGTTCGAGAGCCTAGGCCTTCAGCTCTTCTAATTCACACTGCCTCCCTCGATGATTTTAGAGTCAAGGTGCTGGTTTCCTAAGTACTAGAAATGAACGCCCTACAGTGTAAGCATGCTCAGTTCTAGTGGTCTAAATTAAATGTCCCTCAGGGGGTAAGCACCAAGTGTCCGCCTCACTTCTGGGTCGCAGTTACCCATGTTGGCACCCTCATGCGTCTGTTGTTGCTCGTGGTCATCCTATCCTTTTTACAGTTAAGAAACATATCTGAGCCAGTCCATGCTTTTGCTTTTAACTTGTTAACTGGTCTTTCCTTCAGTTGTCATGGCAGAGTTCTATTTGAGCCGAATATTTAATTTATTTGAGCCTTTTCATGTTTAAAAACAAAAGCATTTGCCCCATTTATTTATCTATGGCATCACAGTTTTAATATGAGTGTTTTACTGCCTATAGACTATTGCTCAGCCCATTTTGCTACTGAATTATGTAGGAGATTTTTTTTTTTGTATTTTAAAGACAGGGTCTCTCTGTGTAGCCCTGGTTGTCCTGGAACTCACTCTGTAGACCAGGCTGGCCTCGAACTCAGAAATCTGCGTGCCTCTGCCTCCCAAGCACTGGGATTAAAGGCATGTGCTACCACTGCCCGGCAGGAGAATATTTTTTTTTCCTAATTGCCCCGGATTTTTTTTTCAGATAATCTCGTACCGTTTATGCTACCCTTCCCATTTTTAGCAAATCTTCTGATCTATCAGAAGTTCATCAGGAAAGAGTGGAACTGATCTCTTCGCCTCATCCACTGAGGTGTTTGTGTCAGTGTCATTGACAGGCTTTGTGTTTCTCTAAAGTCTGAAGCTCTGTGACAGGCAGTCCAGGCCTGCTGGGAAACCCAGACGTCAGTGTAGAGGAGTTTCCTGTGGGGTGAAGAGGACAGTGCCTCAGCCCTGGCATGGCAGACAGGCAAGACTGGTTTTAGGAAGGCAGGTGACCAAGCCCTCTTTGGCACAATATCCCCAAAGTGGCAGGAGAAAGGTAGCTCCGAGCGACAGATCTGGGCATCAAGAGTTAGGCAGATGCAATGGGAAGTGTGCCTCTCATGGAGGACTTGCCTCAATGCTGTTTTCTAGGGAAGGAGCTGTGCTGTTGGGCCACCAGGTCAGGATACCAGGGATCATCAGTGCAAGAGAGATGACACAAAATGGCGTATATGGTAAGGAGTGACAGGGCAAAGCCAGAAACCACTGGCAGAAACTAGATCCTTCTCTGGCTGCAAACTAACGACTGTCACTTTTCCGTTTTGAATTGTTTGTTGTGATTATGAAGGGCCCACTGTGAATGATGCAAAGTCTCAGGATAAAGGTCCTTATGACCACTCTGCAATTCCAATATTCAAACCACCTCTAATTAATTTGAAATGTGTGTCTCTCCTGTGCCACAAACAGTTAAACAACCCATATTACTTTTAAACTATATTTTGTAGTGGTTAGACCGTGTTTTAAATAATTTTAATTTGATGAACTCATTCCTGATGTTCTTTTGTGATTTTTGTCTAAGTTGAAATATTTTAATTGATTTTTCCCCTACTCTCCAAATTATCTCTATTAATTATTGGTAAGTTTAAAAAATAGACACATATAAAAAGAAATTGAAAAATATAAAAGCATAATGGAAAAATAGAGATTTATGATACTGTTTTTAATAGCCATAAACACTATGCTTCCCAATTTGGACCAATGAGTCAAGCTTGAGAATATCTGTGAGAATGCCCATAGCAAGTATTGTCATTTGGTCTGTTCCTTGCTTACTTAGCATAGGTTATCTTTAGCTTCCATCAAAGTGGCTTACAAAGACCACAGCTTGCCAGTCACCACACTCCCCTCTCCAGTCAGTTCTTCAGCTCTCCCCCTGCAATTCTTCCAAAACGTATGTCCAATCACATCCTCCACTCCACTTAAAACTCAGTAATGGCCTCCACGCCCCCAAGAGCAAAGCTTTAATGTCCTTGTGGCTCAGAGGTTCCTGCTATTCTAGTGTGGCCTGCTTCTTGCTCCAGACACATAGAACCTGCTTCTGTGCCTAAGGGCCACTCTAGGTCTTCGTCTCTCTCTTCCTCTCTCACTGTCAGGTTGGAACTCTCGTTTCCTCTCAATGCTAACTGCCTTGTCTTTCATCCACAAAGAGCACTTAGGAGGCTTTTTATTTTTTTATTTTTCTTTATTTTTTATTTTTCAGCTCTGTCAAGCTCTGATTGCACCTGGACTAGGCAACACTGCCCCCTAGAGGACCTCTAGGGGCTCTGGCTGGCAGACTCCTGAAACGACCTGAGACCAGAACTGATGGTGACCAGAACTGATGGTGACTCAGAGGGAGACTGGCTCATATGCATATGCCACTGTCTCCTTGGCTATTGCTTCTGCCCCAGGCTCCCTTCCTTTTGATATTTCAAATGATCTTTTAGATCTTCTCCTTGGGTCCATCCGGATCTCTTAATTGTCTTTGTATTTTCCATTATTGTTTTTCTGGGTTACATTCTAATAGTTCATTGTTTCTCATCTTCCGGTTTTCCAATCTTCCCTTGTGTAACAGTACTAAAATCTTAGGCACAGCAATTAACTGATTTGCTGAACTTTTGAAAGATTAAACCCAATCGTCTCAAGCTTGCTAAGCATACATCAGGCATACTGTAGCTATACCATGATGATACCCATAGCCTGGCTGTTGCAATATTTTGAGACATGGTTTCACAATATAGCCCAGGATGGGCTTGAGCTCATGGTTCAAGGTCGTGCCAGCCTCCCAAGTGCTAGGATTGTAGGGTTCCTATTTAGCTCTTTTTCAGTTCTGCTGTTACCTTTTAATATATAGATCCCAGACCCCTGTTAAGAGTGTTAAGCTTGTGTTTTATTTACAATACACAGTAAGCATAGATGTATGGTTTGTACATGAGAGCATAGTTGTATGGTTTGTACATGAGAGCATAGTTGTATGGTTTGTACATGAGTAGTGACCCCTCACCCCAGTGTCTGCTCTTCCCATGTGGTTTCTTACTGTGTCTGCTTATCTTTCATATGACATTACTTATACTGGGAAATAGTTTTTTAGAAATGATTTGAAGCCTGGGGCAGGAGCATGTTCATGCAGAGAACATTTTGAGTATTTATTTTACTTTCTCAAAGAAAGACAGGTTGCTAGATGCAGCACACGAATTAGACGTATCTAGAATCCCGAAAACTTGACTACCCTACATTCTCCTACAAGCAGACTGCCAAAATTTGTTTGGAGGTTCTAGCAAGGGATTGAGCCTCTCCTAGATCCTTGATCCAAGATCTTCTATTGGGAAAGGTTGTCCTCTGCAAGCACATGTGCAGCTTCACAGGAAGGACACACATGGTCTGGCAAGGGAAGAAGCCAGCCAGGTTAGCCCAATGGGATGACAGCTCTCATACCCAAATCACCTTTAGACCTCGTTTATTTTCACCAAGTGCAGCCATGTAGCACTCCTTCCTTCTCCTCAGAGGATACTCCATGACTCACAGTGCAAGCTGAATACCCGAGGTAGTGCCAAACTACAATGTCTTTCCAGTCTGCCCTACAGTGTCAGAGGCAGTCTGTCCGTCCTCTTCTTATACCCTGGTGACTCCTTTATATCACATTGCACTTTGGGGCCAGTACTAAATAAAATGAGCATTAATTGAACACAAGCTTGTGATAATCATGATAGCCAATTTGATAACAACAACCACTGCCAACTGATGAAACTGTTAGGAGTATGTATAATGTAAATGCATTGCACAAAGATCCCTCTAAATTAGGTATATGGACTTCTAGGCTTCAGGAGGCCAAACTAAAAAGAGAGATCAGAACTTCTTTTAGCTCCTCCAGTGGCGGGGGGCCACGTACAATGACTTGCATCACCATTGTCTTAGGGTTTTACTGCTGTGAAGAGACACTATGACCAAGGCAAGTCTTATAAAGGACGACATTTAATTGGGGTTGGCTTACAGGTTGAGAGGTTTGGTCCAGTATCATCAAGGTGGGAACATGGCAGCATCCAGGCAGGCATGGTACAGAAGGAGCTGCTAGTGGTAGACTGACTTCCAGGGAGCTAGGATGAGGGTCTTAAAGCCCACACCCACAGTGACACACGTACTCCAACAGGGCCACACTCACCTCAACAGGGCCACACCTTCTAATAGTGCCACTCCCTGGGCCGAGCATATACAACCATCACAATCATCATCTACCTAGAGCGGGTCTCTTAGGCTAAGGCATGTTGAATCCCTACCTCTACTACTTGCTCTCTGATACACTGACAGAGCCAGGTGGAACAGATGACAGCTCCCAGCATGTACTTCTCTAGCATTTTTCTGGTTAGCCTAGCACATTTCCGAGCCTATGATATGCCCCTGCGTGTCCTTTTTCAGTTACGTTTTGCCATCCTCTGACTTTACATAGAGCAAGGTACACAAGGGAGAAAGGAAAGCAAAGTGCCGTGCTTGCCCATTTTCTACTTGATACAGACCTCAAATTTCTCACCCAGGGTCCAGACTAAATAATGAAAATTCAAAAATGTCTGCCTCCAATCCCTGGGAATTGTGGATATACTACCATATGAGACAAAGGGGACTTCCTGTTGTGATTATGTTAGTGATAGGAGGATATTCTTGATCATTCAGCTTGTCCCAATATGATTGTAAGGATTCTCATAAGATGAAGGCAGGAGGCATACATCATATCGTCGATGTAATGGGAAAAGGAGAGATGAGAGTGAAGCAGGAACGGACCACAAGACAAGAAATGTGAGCAGCCCCTAGAAGCTGCAAAAGGTACAGGTGCAGCATCTCCATTAGAGCCTCGAGGAGGAGTGATGGGACTGCCAGTTTGATTTTAGGACTCCTGACTCCTTGAACTGTGACACAACAAATATATCTTGTTTTAAGCCATTAAAGTTACAGTCATTTGTAACAACCTCAGTAGAAAAACGGAACTGGCAGACCATCAGTCTATTGTCTGGTTCTGCTGCTAACCATTGTAGTTCCTGGAAATGTTTCTCAGATGTTGGGATTAGGTTCTCTCGATGACTGCCCTCAACAAAAGCCCTTAAAGATGGTGGAGGTTGAACTCTTGTCATTTTTCGGTGTCATTTTGCTACTTCTACTGCTTCTGTTGGAATGTTCTGGGTATAACCAAGGCCTCTCTGTGATGTAGGGAATGCCTTTGCTCTTATAAGGTCTGTATTGACCTTCTGTCAGTTGAGAAAATCCCTTCTGCTTCCTGGTGAGAAGGCAGACCAATTTTTCACTCAACTGCATCATGTGAATTGGGTATCTTCTAATATAAAGTTCAGTGTTAATCACCAACCTAAGGTATATTGTTGTTGTTGCTGCTGCTGCTGCTGCTGCTGCTGATGATGATGATGATGATGATGATGACGACGACAATGATGATGATGATGCTGGTTTAAGACAGGGTCTCATTTGTCCAGGCTGCTCCTTAGCTTCCTATGCAGCTGAAGAGGACTTTGAACCCCTGGTCCTCTTGCTTCTGCTTCTTCAGTTCTGAGACTCTATTCATGTACCACCACACCCAGTTTATGGGATTCTGAGGCTCAAACCTAGGACTTATTGATCTAAACTCCCAGTCCCACCAAACAAAATTTTGAGAAGTAAGTTGAGAGAGAATGAAAACACGAACATACTTTAAAATGATAGTAAGTATTCGGTTCAATATTTCAGATATTCCACTGAGGATGCCCAGGGATTTAGGCAGGCTGGTGACATGGTCCTGGGGACATGTAGCATGCTGTGGTAGGCAGAAGACAGGCAGCTGCTTTACTTCCTCATGCTTCTACAGCTTGCTTAGTAAGCAGGGATTGGCCAGTTCAAAATTCACTTTCCATGTTTTCTATTTGCCTGTATTTGGAGCCACAAGCACACAGAAGACAGAGTCTCTGTTCTCCAGTTCACAAGACACAAGAGTTCTACAGATAATTACAAGGCAGCATGATAATTGCTATGGGACAACGATGAGATGAGCCTGTAAGTGAAGCAGGAGGAAATGGCAGATACACATTAAGTAATTAATTAATTCACAGTAATCCTCTCAGGCACAGTGCTGAATGCTACAGGAAGCCTTCAGAAGAGTAAGAATCCGTGCTTGAAACACTAGACCATGCATGCTCAAGTTCCCCTGCTTTTGTTCCTGAGCTATCAAGTGGGGTAAATGTCTACAGATATGAGAGATACCTGTAGGTGTAAGGTGGGCACAAATGTAGATTTAGAAATTACCCTATATCTTCCATTAAATATTTACAATCCAAATGTGCCTTTGTCAAATCCAGTTACTCGGTTGGAGTGGTTGTGTGACCTGAAGCTGGGACGGACTTTGTGGAAAAAGTCATGAGGATCAAACACTGACCACCATGGGAGCCTGCCTACCTGGCCATGCTCTGGCTTGGAGTTCTTTATGTTTCTAAGTAGCTGAGTACAGTCATATTCTAGCATTTCCAAACATCTTTATTTTCCCATATGGAAACTAAGTTTACTTCCCAAGCAGTCCTTTATTCCTAGTCTATGGTAGAAAAGCCAGTCTTGGCGCTTCAAGCTAATTCCCTTCTGATTTGGCCACATGTAAAGTGAAGATTTAGACTATCTCTATGTCCCTCTCTTTTCTTTATTCACACAACTTGGCAGTAATCTACGATCTAGAAAGCTTGAGCATCATGATCTAGTACTACATTTGGTGGTAAAAAAGAGACATTGGTCCTCTAAGGGTCTTCTTCCTAGACACTCACTGGCCCATTCCTCTGGTAAGGTCAGCCTTCTCTGCGAGTGAGAAAGGCTTCCATATTGACCAGCATCTTGGCTCCAGTTGTGATGCTCTCGCTTGGCACTGTCCTCTTCCTGTCCCTGCTATGAAACCTGCTAACTTTACTCCTCACTGTCGTTGGAAAAGCCCATAACACTCCAGAGCCAGTTTCCAATCCCTAGTTGGATCTATGGAAGTAAGAGTTTTTCTCTTAGGAGAAAGGAGACTCCTTCAAATCACCGGAGATATCAAGGAGAATAGAGCAGGTTAAAGATGGATTTGGCAGAGTTATCCTTCCCTCACTGCTAACGCCATAAGTACTTAACATTTCCTTCAAGTGACACTTTGTGCTCCTTGCCATTCTCTTGCTTCATCTCTACTTATACCTGCAGCAGATTCTCTCTCTCAACTGTATTTTCCTTATTAAACTGTATATTTTAAATTTTTACATTGCACACTATCTTTTTAACACAGGGAATCTTAGGGCATAACATTTTTCTGCCTGGAAACTACTTTTGCCCCATTTCCCACCTCTGCTCACTGACATGTCCCCCAGTTTTTCCCTGCTCAGTTTCTCTCAGTCCTAGTGTTGAAGATTAGGCCTGACCTAATCCAGTGGAATCGTCCCTGAAGATTCTCTGGTGCCAAGGTCCCAGAATCCCATGTGTTTCCATCACATGTTCCTCACTGTCAAGCTGTCTTAGACACCAGCTTCCTGATGACTCCGTTGGCTTCTGCACAGACCAGCTTTGAAGCCATTGTTCGCAGAAAGCAGAGCCAACACTCAGAGTGGTCAGGGGGCTAAGCTACTCCAGCCCACCCAGCAGTACATGCCACTTGCATGCCCTTGTCTTAACTACCAGATTCTGTAGAAACCATTCACACTGAAGACATGACCAGTCAGTAACCCAGTGCAGAATACACCGAAGTCACTTAAGGCATAGGGAGAAGGGAACACTTGGCAATATTAGGAGGCAATAGGATTGTGGCATTGAAGAGAAAGGTAATTTCAGTAGCATCTTCCCCCTTCTCTCAAGGACACCCAGACAAGAGCCATTGACTTCAGTTACAACCAACACTTCCATGTTTCCTGAAAAAGAGAGCCATGGGGGAAACCCACATTCATCTCATCCCAGACAGCGCCAGCACTTCAGCTCCAAGAGCCATTGCTGTTCTTTGCAAGGGGGCGGGGGTATACTCATTTATTACTTGTGTGATTAAAAGTCCATCTTATAAATGAGCATAGAAAACAGGAATTTTTCTGCTCCACCTTCTCCAGCTGACAAACTTTTCCATGAAAGAGCTAGAAAGTTAGCACTGACGGTTGTTCCACCTCTGTTGCCTAAAAGAGGTACTGAGAAAGGGGAAGCATGAAAGTATTAAAAACTCTCTCGCTCGCTCCCCTGACAAGGAAATGCTGAGGGCTGCGCCAGGCACTCTGGACTGGGAGCTGGGGGTGGGGCTTAGTGGTAGAGAGCTTGACTAATGTGCATGAGGCCTTGGCTTCAGCCTGAGCCTCACAAAGCGTCACAGGTCACAGGCCGGGACTAAAGATGGCTGCCAGAGGGAAGGACAGCACTGAAGAAGCAGCTCAACTGTCACCACTCTTCCAGCTTATGACTCTTTGCCACAGACAATTTGTCTTAGATGCTCTTCCCTCCCCCTGTGTCTTTTTCTAATCATAAAGCATCTGGTCTATATAATTAAGGAGAGCTGAGAGAATACGATTAGCCAGCCATACAGGAAGTAGATGACAAATCTTTGTCATGACAGACATGTAGGCCAGATCATCCTTCTTGGCTATACACATTATTTATTAATGACACATATGCGTGAAAATGCTATAAAGAAACTCATTACTTTGTATGCTCACTTGAATAATTAAGAAAAAAGACATTTATTGATTTGTGAGGGATTTTTAATTTTTTCCATTGCCTTGGCTTTCATGAAAATATAATTTCATTTTATTTAAGATTCTTCCACCGGTCACTGGGTGGAGGGATGGCATCCTTACTTGAACTGTTCATTGTTTTTTTGTGGCATGTGTGCTCCAGGTCCATGATGGCTGACTGCAGGATGCCAATGCAGTCCCACCTAATCCAAAGCCAGAAGACACATGCAATCCTAGAACTGCCTTCAAACTCATGCTGCCGACTTTACAGATGGGGTTTAGTTCTATGGAAGGTAGAGGAGACACAGTCAGAGTAGCCACAGGAGTGGCTTGAGTAAGAGCAGACCAGTGGGACTGCAGTGGGACTGCAGTCAAACCTTGAACATCTATGAGCCTCTGTATTTATCATTTCAACAGTGTGGGAGCATGATGGGTTTTTAAATGTAGAGAATTATTATTATTATTATTATTATTAATATTATCATTATTATTATTGCCTGGATGCATTCCTCTGAAGCTCATTCCAGTGGTTTGTTGGTTTTAAAGGTAGAAACTGCTTCTTCATCTCTAGCCCCATTTGAATTCTGGATGCGTTTATAAAGCATCTAAACTTGTTGGCTTAGGAATGCCCCTGACAGATGCAATTGAGGGTGGCCAAAGGTCTGGTTCAAAAGTAAACGCCACCTGGATGGTCAGGAAGAATGCCAAGGGAAGAACACACAGGAACAATAGCAGCAACTTCCGAGAACCATAGTTCCCAAGGACGCATACTCTGACACCCTCTCTAGAAGGTCCTAGTGCTGATGTGAATATGCATATTCAGGCTTTGATGCCCTTTGAACAAGTCCCATGAGCATCCATACATAGAAAAGGTTGCGTTCAAGTAATGGTATTGTATTAGCAAGATGAGGCAATAGGAGACAGAGGTCACTAACATCACAAGTATTTCAGTTCATACACAAGAGCTACTCATTTAGCTACTCTCTGAAGGTATTTTGTCAGGTGGTGTAAGGCTGATACCAAAACACCAATAACAGAAATGCACACACACGCGTGCACGCACACACATAATGGGTCCAACAGGCCTGACTGTCATCCCTGGCTGCAGTTGGGGCTACCATTTGAGCAATGACTCTATTTCTTTACTCAAATTGCTGCATAAAATACCGATAAGCACAGACCTCTTGTCACAGTATCTTGGTTCAAATCCAAGACCCAGGTGTTCCCTATGTGGAACGGTTGGAAGTTGCTTTAGTCGCTAGTGTGCTGCAGTGGTGGCCTGCTGGGTTGGGTAGAGTGGAGTCAACTGATTTAGAGAGTGCAGGTAAAGAGGTGAGGCCAGGACCACACCCTTGGAAGCTGAAAGGCAGAGTCTGATTACTTCTCATCTTCAACACCCTCACCCTGGATGTTCAGTTGTGTCAAACGTTTGCTCACAAATGAGGACGGCTGCTGTGGTCGCTCAGGGTTGTAATCTTTGTGGCCCCCATCTTAACACAGTAGTGGTGGGTGCATAGAGTGTTGGATCCTTCAGCATACCTTTCCCCATCTCCATCCTTGGCCCTTAGTAAGGATCTGTGTTCCCAGACACACAGTCTGTATGTCCCCCCATATGTGGCAGGTTGAAAATTGATTGTACTGTTACTTCCAAAGCTGGGAAACCTGGAGCAAGCAGAAGAGCTACCATCTGGAGAAGCCGGAGAACATTTGCAAAATGAGCAGATCTGCTTTTCACGGCACTGGGTGTTAGACAATGTTACAGATGGCTTCACTAAGGCCTACGGGGAAAGTGCGGAGAACCGAGCCTGCCTATCTGTCTCCCCTTGAAAGCAACCACTGTGGAGATGCTACCAGAGTTGTCAGGCCTCAGAGCTTGAGCCCTAACAGCCCTAGGACAGGTTTGGCCATTTGTCTTCAATAATCCAATTAAACAGATAATAGAGTAAAAGAAGAAAAAGCAGATTTATTCAGTGTGGCCACATTGAGAAGAACAAAAGATCCAATTACTCATCCCAACCCCAGTCTATCTTGGGGATGTTAGCATGAGGCTTAGGTTTAGATAGAGATTGAGCAGAATCCATAGGTAAATAGTTCTGTCAAGGTATGGTCTTGTTTATCAGGATTCTCAGGGCTCCTCTGACAAGCTGTCAGGACTGTGCGAACTCTCTTCCTGGGAGACAGTTTCCCCTTTGGCTAGCACCAGGCTTCAGCCTTTTTCTCTCCCACTGTGAGATTCATTCTCCCACTGTGAGATTCATGGTGAGATCCCAATTTCTTTTGGTTTTGTTTTGTTGTTTTTTGTTTGTTCGTTTGTTTTAAGACAGGGTTTCTCTGTGTAGTCCTGGCTGTCCTGGAACTTATTCTGTAGACCAGGCTGGCCTCCAACTCAGAAATCTGCCTGCCTCTGCCTCCCAAGTGCTGGGAATTAAAGATGTGTGTCACCACCGCCTGGCCCCCAATTTCTTTAGAAATATTGTCTCAGTAGTCTGATAACTAAAATGGGTGCACAAGTGTCTCTAAAAATTTTTATTCTTGCCAGGATGGCTCAGGACTAGTTGGGGGGCAAAACTATATAAACAAAAAGTCGCACTTGCCTTGAAGCCCAGGCAAATAGAGGTTGAAAGTCTTGTGCCTGTGTGTGTGTGTGTGTGTGTGTGTGTGTTGGGGGGTAATGAGGGATTCAACTGTTCTCTTGTCTGAACGAGTTTGAACTAGCAACACAGAAATACCACAAGGGCCTTAGCAATACAGTACTACTTGGGGCTTCCTACACTGCAAGCTATAGAGGCCCTACTTGTAACCTGGTTATGGGAAAGGCTAGCTTTAGAGTTCCCTGGATTACCATGGGTCATATTCTCATCTTTGTTTACCTCTAAGGAGTGGGCTCATCCTCTCTCTCCTCGTGAAGATAAGTTACATTCATTGGCTAGAATCCTGCTTAGAGAATTCCCAGAGAATTATTCCATTCAGATGGCGTTGACCTTCAAGGGACATCTTGATCTTATCCCAAACCACTTTTAAGCCGTCATTGCAGGTACAGGGGTGTTTAAAACCTTGCTACTGCAAGTCCAACAAACAGGAAAGAAACCTTTAGGAAAGGTTGTAAAGAAACGAGCAGGAAGGAATAGGGCTGACAGGTTGCTAGGCAACTGAGACGGGATGTGCTGGGAGCCAATGAAAACACCTTTTTAAAAATGGATTTTAATTGGAAAGAACAGCAAATTTATGGTGCTATTTGATGGAATTTTACGAAGTTGTTTGTCTTTGCTACCTAATATGTTGAGAACAAGAAATCATTCTTTTTCAGGTGGGCAAAAAAATCTTCCTGTTGCTTTTCCTAAAAAGGTGTGTGGCAGGGGACATGAGTGGTTTTAGAATGGGGGAGATCCTCTGAGTAGCAAGGACTAGGACTAAAGTCATTATTCTGCTTCTAGAACTTGTTGATTTTGGTTAATGAGAGTTTCCAAGAGACATTGTTTATAGATATTTGTAAAGAAATAAATGCTGGACTCAGGCCTGGAAATCCAAATGAAAAACACTCTCTGTGCTGAGATGCTGGACATTTGGTTCACGGGGCTTAGAGGCTGCACTTCCTCCCTTCTCCTAACTCAACGCCATCTTTTCAACTTGCTGAAAAAGAGAGTTCTACACATATATTATATGTGTATGTGTGTGTGTGTGTGTATACATATATATATATATAAGTATATATGTGTGTATATATATGCACAAACATGTAGATGTGTGTATATACATGTGTATTTTTTTGGGGGGGGGTGAGTTCAAGCCACTCAGACTTCTTCCTTACTAAGCTGTTTTTTGGTTTTGGTTTTTTTTTTTTTTTTTTTTTTTTTTTTTTTTTTTTTTTTTTTTTTTAATGTCCACAGGCATCAGTCCCAGGGATGCTTGAGAGCACTCCTGGCATCTCTTAATGATTCATATAGAGGGAAACACAGTGCAGGCGTGGTGATAATCCAGCTTTGCTGGTCATCCTCCTTGGCTCAGATCAACTGGTCAAGCAAGGCAAAGACAGACGAGAAGGGCAGCGGCCAGAGCCGGCTGCACATTTGGCATCAATACATCAAATGACTCATAGGTCAAACCCAGATTTTTCAAGCTCTGGTCTGACTGAAAAAGACCCAGTTTCCTTAGGCTTCACATCCTGTTCTGTCCTCATGGAAAACAACATCAAGAGAAATACACATTGATCACTCCCCACACCTCTTTTTGTCTCCCTCCCTCCCTTGCCCCTCCCTCCCTCTCCTGGTTCTAAGAGTTTTCTGTCATTCTCATAAGCCTGTAATTGATTTAGTATTTCAAATATGAATCTCTAAAACAAACTCCCAGGAGTGCTGCATGGCTGTGCTTGGTTTTGGAGCTCTCAAAAAAATCCTTTCTGGTTTTTGCTAATACAAAAAGGGAGAGAGCGAGAGAGAGAAATGAGGACGGGAAAGGGATTTTCCGGCAATTTTCCTAAAACATCTACTTACAAACACCAGCAAGACAATTTATTCTAACATTGCAGCAGAGACTTTCCAGGCACCAAAAGACAAGGCATGTTGCAACAACTCCAAGACAAATTGCTGACAACACCACTTCCCGAGGAGTCAGAATTTTCCAAGCACTTGCAAAGACTTAAGCTCTTCTATGCCCTTAGCGGTTATTAAATTTCAGTCCCTGTGAGATGTTTGTCAATATTTCCAGAGGACAGGGAAGAGCCGTATGGCATTAAAGGACAAACTTACGCTTACCAAGAAAAGAAAATCACATACGGAATGGGGATGATGTGGCTCTTCTGGTAGAATCCTTGCCTGTCCTGAGTTTGATTCACAGCTCCACATAAACCGGGCACATTAATGCAGGCCTAAAAGCCCACCGCAGGTAGCTGAAGGCAAGTGGATCAGAAGTTTGAGATCTTCCTTGGATCTTGGATATGTTGCAAGATTGAGGCCAGCAATGGTCTATGTGAGACCTTGTTTCAAATTATATCCTAGGGTTTTTTTGTTTTGTTTTGTTTTGTTTTGTTTAA
>JADRCD010171873.1:0-33609 GCA_019843815.1 Montemys delectorum
CTAGATAAGTAAAATAATTTGAATGTCTGAAAAAAGAAAAAGTCATGGCAACCTGACTACAGAACGGTAAAGAATTATAAAGACTCATTTCTGTGGGATCTCTCTTTGTAACTTAACTCTAGGCCCAGGCTTCCCAGACAGCACCTACTAAGGAACGAGGAGTTAAACAGCCCTGAGAGGCCAATAAAGGTTCCACAGGTGGATAACAAAGGCCATAGTCATTCAACTTTGTCCTCACCTCCCTAATTTGAGATGAGGACCTGGTTGGGAGACAAAGGCCAAATGGGCATTTTTGTACCGGTTGAGCCCCTACAAGCAGACCAGTCCAACAAGTTCAAGGCTAGAACAGACACATTTAGCCAAAGTTGTGGGTATACCAGCTTCCCTTTATTTAAAATGACCAACCCTAGATAAGAGAAGAAGATTGCCCCGATCCCGGCATACCACGAACCCTTCAGAGTCCACCCTCTGCCTTCTAGGGAATCTTTCTGTGTGCCTTGCTGCTGTGTACGCTCATTTTTAATAAAAGCATTTTCCACTGGCTGATTATGTCTGAGATTTCCCCTGAGGCTACCTGATGTGCTTGCTTTTTCCGGACCTTCAGTTCTTTAGCTGGCAGGGAAATGAACGCAATCCAGATCCAAGGAGGTTAGCCCCTGTACCAACCTAGAGGCCTTGGATTGACATCCTTTCTAAACATGACGAGGCCCACAGACCAGAAGGCCTCTTCTTTCCCCGATAGTCTCTCTCTCCTTCCAGTTCCTACTGCTCCATCCTCTCCTTAGTTTTTCTTTTAGTTTCTTTTTCCTTGTGTTTTTTATTTTTATTTTTCCTCTTTTGACCCAGCCCCTTTCCCCTTTCCTCCTTCTCATTCCCAACCCCCTTTACACTGGGGCTTCCACTCGACAGTCACAGATGAGCTAGGCAAGTGTTCTTCCAGCAGTTCCAGTACTCCCAGTGTCTTCCTGATGGAAAGCTGTATTTTATACATCTGAGCAAGCATGTATCTACAGACGAGGCTAGCTGCACTGATTCATCAATTTGGAGGGCTTTGTTTTTGCTTTAAGTACTTAGGTTTGGGGTTTGGGGAATCTTCCCTTATTTAGTTTTGTCAGTTTAAAGAAATGTGTTTTTTTGTTTTTTGGTTTTTTTTTTTTTTTTAAATCTGAGATTTTTTCAAAACAGTTCGTGTAAATATCTGCCTGTAAAAGAATAAAATCAGCACTTGGGAGTCTATGTGGCTCTGCAGGCCGAATGGAGCAGTGGGTGTGTACCTCGCTATTGCTGTAGCGTGCCAGCTCAGAGATGAACCGCATGTGGTCTTCACGGATCTGGATCATCTGCTCACAGATGTTGTACTGTGGGCTGCTGCTGGAGGACGTGCAGGTCCACCTGGGCATGGAGAGGGAGCCGTGTGTGACCAGAGGCACCAGCACAGCACCCAGGTACAGCATTAGCTGCAGCAGGGGAAGGCACTGTGGCGCTAGGACCATTCAACAAGTTTTACGGTTACAGGACAGTTGTTTTGACAGAAACCATCTGGGGCCTATAAAATCTGAAGCATGAACTACATAGCTTTCACTAGGAGAGGTTGGCTCACTCCCTGAGGGAGAAATACAATGTCTAAATCATAGCTAAGTGGTTAGTACAGGCTGGTTACTGGTATGAGCATCCAACAAATGAGTAAAAACACCAGAGAAATTCAATGGGCTACTCGAACCATACAGTCAGTAAGACAGTATACACATAGTAAGTTACGGAACCTTGACAGCTGAGACTATTCTCTGAATATAGACAAAGTGGGTGCTTCAGGACCTGGGGGCCACAGTGTCTCTGCCACATCTGATACAGTCATATCTCACACACACACACACACACACACACACACACACACTCCCTCTTTTTGTAAAAACAATTTCCATTAAAAAGCATTTAAGATCAGTCTCAGTTCTAGGGACCTTACAAACATAGGCCTGGATTGGTTCAGCCCTCAGGTGACAATTCTGTAAACTCTGCTAATCTACATGAATAGCCCCTGCTGCTCTCCAGGGTTGACTGACAAGCATGTTTCACCACATCTCTGAGTCCAGAAAAGTATTTTTATAGTCTCAACTAGCACTGTGTGGTAGAAATCTTTACTATAATAAAAATATTTTAAGTCTTTGCTGCCCAACATGCTAATCACTGGCCACTGAACATTCAAACTGTGGTTTGCTTTACTAAAGAAATTAAAATGTTTAGTGCTTTCATCAATGAATTTAATTAAACTTAAACATTTGCTTCCACACCAGTGAGAATGTCAAGGTAACTCCTTTAGATAAATGCATGCTATGGAGATGCCCAGAGAGTCCTGCAAGCTCTAGGGGGCGGCTTATTCTTTTCCTACCGAGACTTATTCTCCTCATAGTGTGCGCTGGTCTTGATGTATCTTGCCAGTTCTATTTGCATATCTCCAAAAAGTGGAACCACCTGCAGCTGCTGTATTCACATAAGAAAAAGAAAGAGAATGTCACAAAGTACGTCTAGTCACCAAATGAATAATCATTAGGAAAATAACTAATGCCATTAGCTTGAGTTGAACACAGTTGTAGATCATCCAATATATAAAATATCTACTTTAAAAAGAACAACATACAATTTAAGAAACAACATATGAGAGTGTGTTTACAGACTTAACTTACCATGTTGCTATAACCATAGCTGCATTTCTGTATATTCATAACTTAGGAGATAAAAATTTATAGGCAAACAGTATACAATAGATCTACATACTCATGAACAAAAGATGTTTAAGATGTCAAAGCAAAAGTTCTATCCTTAAAAAGTCCTAGAGAAAATTCTCAATGACTGGAATATAATGTTCATGAATTTGAAGGTCCAATATTTATTGATTGATTGACTGCTGTATAAATTGATTATATGATTGTTCCATGGTATGGTTAAAGTGAAGGTTTTAGACAGAGGGGAGAGGAGGGAGGGGGGAGGGAACAGGCAGAGGCATCTGGAAGAATCCAAAGCAGGAAGAGAAAGTAGACTGAACATGGCCAGCAGCCTGGACATGGCCATGGGATGAATAGCAGGGGAAAGAGAATAGAGAAAGGAGTGAGAAGCAGCAGCAGAGAGGACACAGAGAGGGAGAACACAGACACCAAGAACTCACACATCTCAAAATTAGCAGGGTTATAAGGAGTATGGGGAGGGAAGCCCAGGAGCTGGAGGGGGCTTAGGGCGCGGGAGGAGGTGAGAAGAGCTAGGAGGGCAGAATGGACATTGAAATGTGTAACAGATACATGAAAGAGGTACTGGAGGCCATGAGCTTTAGTATGCTGACAGCACCACAGGTAGCCATTTTCCCCTTCTGCCTTTTGAAATTTGGGAAACAGAGTTTCCTTTGGACTTGATAGTTTATTACATTTATTCTTTGTTGTTGTTGCTGGGATCAAATTCCAGGATCAAGTATAAGCACTTCTACTACCAAGCTATATTCTCAGGCCAGATCAATATTTATGGAATCCCAATCGATATTTCAGTAGGGAAATGCCTGTTTGTAAACCAGCAAACCAGTTCTACAATGTATGTTGAAAAGCACGTGCACGTGTACAACCTTTAAAAGGTCCCTCTCAACATCTGAACATCAAGGATCTCTCCCCCCTCCCACCCCATCTCTAGCTCTCTTCCATGTCCTCACTCCAAGACAGTCTTTCATTCTCACCCCTCCCATAATAAATTTCTTGCATTAGATCTGTCACCTGACATGATTTTTAATAGCATACCTTGGCCCAGACCCACCAAGGTACCCTCCGCTGCCTAATCCTAACAATATCTAAGATTATCTTAAAGAATAAAGCCAGAAGCGGTCATCTTCTGAATAAGTACACCTGGGCGAGAGCTGCAGATAGTACGGCAATGTGGCCGGCCCTGCATCAAGGCAGGAAGCCAGAATACAAGACAGAGACCCAGGACAGATCTACACACTAACTTATGAGCTGGAGGGGGTGCCAAGCACTGGAGAGACATAAATGTCTCTGTAACAAATAAGCAGAGTAAACTGAATAACCATACCAGAAAAAAAAAAAAAATCCCCAAAATGTCAACCCTTACCTCCCCCACAAATAAATATGGAACCAGTCCCAGAGAGGGCTTATAGATCTAAATGAAAAAGGAATCAGAGTATTTCTTCTTCTTTTTTTGGGTTTTTGTTTTGTTTTGTTTTGGTTTTTTCGAGACAGGGTTTCTCTGGGTACCCTTAGCTGTTCTGGAACTCACTCTGTAGACCAGGCTGGCCTTGAACTCAGAAATCCGCCTGCCTCTGCCTCCCAAGTGCTGGGATTAAAGGCATACGCCACCACCACCCAGCAAGATTTTTTTTATTACTATTATAAATAAGTACACTGTAGCTGTCTTAGGCTCACCAGAAGAGGGTGTCAGATCTCATTATGGGTGGTTGTGAGCCACCATGTGGTTGCTGGGACTTGAACTCAGGACCTTCGGAAGAGCAGCTGGTGCTCTTACCCGCTGAGCCATCGCACCAGCCGGAAACAGAGTATTTCACAAAGGTATTTTAGTAGAAGATTCTTGGGATGCCTTATAAAATGTGTACAAATGAAAAGATGACTGGCTTTCTCAGGGATACAATAAAATCAAGAACTTCTCTTGGTCAAATAACACCATAAAGCAAGTGAAGGGCAGAGGGGCTGAGAACAAAGCTCTCACAGCTCAAGGACAGAGCCAAATGCTTATCATGTGTGGGACCTTGGGTTCAGCCTCAGCAGCAAAAGGAAACAAAGAACCTGAATAAGAGGAAGGGAAAGGGGAGATGAAGTCTAAGGGCATAAAGCTTCAGCACTGAAATGGACCTAATGCTGACAACATTAACAATCTTACATTGCTTGAAATTCACTACTAGAATACGTTTAAGGGCTCTCTACATGAAAAATAAGTATGAACTCAATTAGTTCACAGTGGATACATGTATTAAGACATCACATTACACATCATAAATATAAACTGGATTTATTTGCCAACTGTCTTTTTAAAGCTGAGGAGGGGAGTTGAGACACAAAAAGGGGGTGCACTATTGCAGGGCTGGGTGGAGTAGGGGTGTCCCTGCAGACTTCACCCTGAGTGGGGCAACTGCAAAGAGGTGAGAATGAAAAGTCGGTAGAGCAGGACTTCGTCAGCCAGACTGGTCAAAACTTTGGAGTCTCATCCTCTGGCTTAATTTTTTTTTTTTTTTTTTTTTTTTACACATTTAAGGACAGTCAATTCCCAATACAAAGTTTCAGTGGCAGCTACATTGAAAGCCCTTCGTAAAGTAGTTCTACTGGCTGATAAACAGCTCGGGGTACGGCTTAAGGAGGAATGATTTATAAGAAGCATAAGGAAAGAGTCTATTAGTGAAGGATGCAAAATACATGGGGCCTTTTTCATAAGGATGGGTTCTAGTCACTGAGAGACAAGGCTCGGGATTAGGACCTAAACAATGCCCAGGGTTAGGACAACATTCCCTTCTCCCTCTTTCAGGTGAAATAGCATCATTTCCTTCCTTCCCTTGAAGAAAATAAAAGGTCACCATGTTTAACAGTTCTGGATCTTCTAATGCTTTCGGTGAGCTGTGCCTCCTACACTGCAAGTATTCTTAAAACATATATCCAATAAAAGATTTAGCTCTACAACATACAGACAATTACAAACTAATAGAAAAAAAGAGCAGTAAAGACGAAAAAGCATTAACACAAAAGGAACAGGGACACGTCAGGAAATATCAGCCAATAAGAACACAGCGAGGCCGATGTATCAGCCAATAAGAACACAGCGAGGCCGAGGTTCAGGGGGTTACAGACTTATCGTGCAAGCTTTAATACCTGAGCTCAGTTCCCCAGAACCCATGCAAAAGCTGAATGCAGGGCATGCGTGGATCTCTAAAGCTCAATGGCCAGCCAGCCTGGGGAAATCTCTAGGTTCGGGGAGAGATCCTATCTCAAAAAGTAAGTTAAAGCGACAGAAGGAAACATGTGACGTCATCCTCTCACCTCTATCATTCATGTGCATGTCCATCCACATGCACACACCTACTCCAACATGTACATATCCCACACATATATACACACAAATAAAAGACACATATGTTACACAGACATGCATGCAGGCAAATTATCCATACACATAACATAACAATAAATCATAAAGAGGGGCAAATAAATGACTTCATGATGCAATCCAAAATTTTGGAAAACCAAGGGAAAAAAAAAACCTAACCCAAACCTGCACAGCAAGAATTAGTAAAAATCAGAGCAGAAATTAATGAAATAGAAACAAGGAAAACAATACAAAGAATCAACAAACCTCTGAGGTGGCTCTGTAAGATAAACAAGATCACCAGTCCTTTATCCAACTAATGAGAAGAAAGAATGAATGCAAATTAACAGAACCACAAGCGAATAGAAAGCATTCCAACAAACATCAAAGAAATTCAGAATACTAAGGGAATTCTTTAAACACCTGTACTCCATTACATTGTAAAAGTAAAAGGCATGGATAAATTACTTGATTAAGCCAAACTGTCAAAGTTGAACCTGGAATTCTGTGACCTGCATGGCTTAGACATAACAAGTACAGAAAAGATAGGATTGGGTGGCCTTGTGCTCTGGCCCAGGCTACTGCACAAACTCAGCACATTTGTTTTAAACTTCTGAATCAAGGGAACGGGTTTATTGTAGACATCTAAATCAGAAGGTGACTCTATAGAACTTTCTACCCAAAATGTGCCCTGGCTACAAGATATGCAGCGATAAAGATGAAACAGAGATTGGGGTAATGGCCAACAAATGACTCGTCCCACTTGACACCCATCCCATGGGAGCCAACCCCTGATACTGTCAATGATACTCTGCTATGCTTGCAGACAGGAACCTAGCATAACTGTCATCCAGGAGCTGATGGAAACAGATGCAAAAACCCACAGCAAACAGCAGGCAGAGCTCAAGAAGTCTAGTAGAATAGTTGGGGGAAGTCCTGAGAGAGCCAGAGGGGTCAAAGACACCACAAGACCTACAGAGTCAACTATCTTGGGCCCATGAGGGCTCACAGAGACTGAACCATCAACCAAAAAACATGCAGGGGCTGGACCTAGGCCCCTTTACACTAATGTAGCAGATGTGCAGCTTGGTCTTCATGTGGGTCTCCTAACAACTGGAGCAGGGGCTGTCTGCTGTCCCTGACTCAGAGTCTGTTGCCTGCCTATGGATCCCTTTCCCCTAGCTGGGTTGCCTTGTCCGCCTCAGTGAGAGGATGCGCTGAGTCCTGATGTGCCAGGACAGGTTGGTACCTATGGGTACCTCAGAGAAGGGGAGGGAGAAAGGGGGAAAAGGGATATGAGGGTAGGACAGGGAGGCAAGGAGGGAGGGGGCTGCAATCAGGATGTAAGATGAATAAATTAATTAATGAAAAGCTGAGGAGATACAGTTATTGTATACAGCTGAGCAGAATGCCAAAATATTATATATAGCTGGATATGGAAGCAGGCTGTCCAAAGCCAACCCAAGCTGTAGACACTTGTGCAAAATGGTCTCGGTAGGTTGTACATGTGAATATGCATGGGTGCGTGTGCTTGTGTGTATGTGTGTGGTACAATAAATAATTAAAGACATCATGAATTTGCAAGGAAGACAAGGGAAAAGTAGGAGGAGGGAGTAGAAGTGATGGAGACACAGCGGTCATATATAAAGTTCTCAAAAAAGTATAATTAAAAACAAAAATCACAAAATGTGAAGCACCAACAGCAGCATCAAGCTGTAAGGAAAAGTGAGAGAGACCTGTCTAAAAAAGACACCATGTGAGTGGAAGGTGAGTTCCACTGTGTCCTTCTGGAACACAACTTCCACCTACACGCTGTCACATCCCTTGGCTACCTACTCCTCCAATACGTAAAGGCCTTAGCATTACCTCTATTCAAGCCTTGTGCCAGTCATATGTCTGCTGACTCAATTTCCTGTTTGGGGGCCATGGACTATAGATTTTAAAATATCCCCTTCCTCCTCCTCCTCCTCCTCCTCCTCTTCCTCCTCCCCCCCTCCTCCTCCTCCTCCTCCTCCTCCTCCATTATTATATAATTGCTGCACATGCAATAGCAATCACGTAGAAGCCAGAGGAAAATCCTCAGGAATCGGTTCTCTCCTTCTACCTTGTTGCAGCTGGGTGTCTCTCTCTCTCTCTCTCTCTCTCTCTCTCTCTTTCTTCCCATCTTAGCTACTTCTCTGATACTATGATAAAAACACCATGACCAAAAATAAACTTATGAAGGGAGGGGTTTATTTTAGATTACAGTTCCAGGGAGAGATTCATGATGGCCTGGGAGGCACTGCAGCAGATGGCTGAAGCAGGATGCTGAGAGAGTACATCTTCATTCAGATGAAGAAAGCCAATATATTGAGCTGGAAGTGGGGTGAAGACATAAACTCTCAAAGCCCACGGGGGACTCCTTCCTGGAAGACAGCACCATCTCCCTAAACAGCACCAACCAACAACTAGGGACCAAGCGTTCCCACACTTGAGGCTAAGGGGAACACTTCTCATTCAAAGCACCACAGAGCTGTTCTGCATTCTCCATGTTAACTGGCGTCTGGGCTTCCAGATAATTCTCCTGTCTCTACTTTCCCATCTTGCTATAGGAGTGGGTTATAGATGCTCAGCACCACATCTGGCATTTTATGTGGCTTCTGGGGACCAAACTCTGGTCATAAAGCTTATATAGAAGACGATTTTTACCTTGCTAAGCCGTCTCCCAGCCCTGGATCGGGGATCTTATTTGAATCCTCTGCATCAGTACCTTCCTGGACCAGGGTCAAACAGTTACTGACCTGCTCAGTCAGCCCCAGCTTCTCTTCCCACCCAGGCATATGGAGCATACGGAGCTTCAAGCATATGGGTCTTAACTAATGTAATGCTGCTTGCTTTATAAGGGCCTACTTGCCTCCTGGCCGCTTACCTGCGATACCAACTGCCTGGATTCTAAAGAGCAGACATTCTTGTGGGAAATCCAGGTTTATGAAGCCCTGTAGGACCTTTTTATGGATATTCTTTAAATGCTCTGGGCAAGACATCTAGGTTTAGCCAAACGCTGGCTAAAAAAAGAGGTAACTATCAGATTCTTCTGCTCAGAGCTCCACAAACCACAGGGTCTTGGAGGTGGCTTTAACCACCACCACCAAAAAATGGTCAGAGCAACCTACTTAAGATGCTACTGTCTGCCGGGCAGTGGTGATGCATGCCTGTAATCCCAGCACTTGGGAGGCAGAGGCAGGCGGATTTCTGAGTTTGAGGCCAGCCTGGTCTACAGAGTGAGTTCCAGGACAGCCAGGGCTACACAGAAAAACCCTGTGTCGAAAAAAACAAAACAAAACAAAACAAAACAAACAAGATGGTACTGTCCTAGATCACTGCCTTTTCTGATTTGCAGAGTGACTGATCCAACAAATGCTCTAAGCCATATGCAACCACTCACCACTAAAAATAAAACCGAGCAACAATCCAGTGTCTTAACCAACCCTTTGTCAATTCTTCAGAATGGACAATGTTTCAAGCACATTCACATCGCATATCGACTGGCAGCTGGCACTGAGAAACTATTCAGAGCCGAGGGAATTGTGAAAGTGATTGTCCTACAAGCACTATGTTATTTAAAAATTAATATTCATAGAAAGAAAAGGGAGGACAGAAAGTATACAAGATATATCTGTATTAAAACTTAAAGAAAAAAAAGAAATATAAAAATGTTAGTTAATACTTAATGTGTAGGGCTGGAGAGATGGTTCAGTGGTTAAGAGCACTGACTGTTCTTCCAGAGGCCCTGAGTTCAATTCCCAGCAACCACATGGTGGCTCACAACCATCTGTAATGGGATCTGATGCCCTCTTCTGGAGTGTGTGGTGTGTACTCACATAAAATAAATAGATAAATCTTAAAAAAAAAAAGAGAGAGTTAATGTGTAGTTTAAAAGAAAAGTTATATGAGTCATATAAATTACACATCTACAGTTTTTTATTAGAGCTAGACTTCAAAATCACAATCTCCTGGTACTGCAGGCAAGCCTGAACTCTACCTCTGCAGGGGTCCGGCTGTAACTAAACACGTCATCATTAGATGGAAGGTTCAGAGCCAACAATTACTGAGCTGCATTGTAATTTCTTAATAAAATGTTTTACAGCAAAAGAATGAGAGAAGCAAAGGGACACAAATTTATCTGTAATTAGTTATGATGACTGGCAGTAAAGACACACTGGTCAAATACAGAACTGACCTAGATCATTGTACTGGCTGGTTTTGTGTGCCAACTTGACACAGGCTGGAGTTATCACAGAGAAGGGAGCTTCAGTTGGGGAAGTGCCTCCATGAGACCCAGCTGTGGGACATTTTCTCAATTAGTGATCAAGGGGGGAAGGCCCCTTGTGGGTGGTGCCATCCCTGGGCTGGAAGTCTTGAGTTCTATAAGGGAGCAGGCTGAGCAAGCCAGGGGAGGCAAGCCAGTAAGGAACATCCCTCCATGGCCTCTGCATCACCTCCTGCTTCCTGACCTGCTTGAGTTCCAGTCCTGACTTCCTTTGGTGATCAACAGCCATGTGGAAGTAAGCTCAATAAACCCTTTCCTCCTCAACTTGCTTCTTGGTCATGATGTTTGTGCAGGAATGGAGACCCTGACTAAGACAATCATTGTTCTCTGTGTTTATAGGTCTTACTGGAAGACATACAGGCATAAACCTTTTTCTTCCTGGATCTTGCAGGTATATTTCATTTATACTAAAATGGTTCTAGCACAAGATAAAATAAAAATAAGCAAACCTACAAGCTCTCCTCACAGGTTCCCATGGGGATTCTTTTCACAAGCAGAAGGTTGGGCATACGCAGCCAGAGGCAAAGGGGACAAAAGTTGTATAATTCCATTTCTACACTATTCAACCCAGGGAAAAGCAACGCAAGGAGCAGGAAGGGGACAGCAGCCACCTTTACAGAAGGGAGACTAAGTCATGTCATGTGTGTCACACTCACTCACAGAATCACGTGGCAAAAATTTAATGCATATATCCATGACATTCATCATCAATGCTCAGAATTAAGCAAAAGCCTTTATCAAAAATGTTTATCTATGTACAGATATATATATACATATATATGTATATATATGCTTTTATACATGTGCACATATAACACATGCATATGTACATTTAAAACTCACCTTGAGAGCCAAGCAGTGGTGCATGCTTTTAATGCCAGCACTTGGGAGGCAGAGGCAGGCGGATTTCTGAGTTCGAGGCCAGCCTGGTCTACAGAGTGAGTTCCAGGACAGCCAAGGCTACACAGAGAAACCTTGTCTCAAAAACAAAACAAAACAAAACAAAACAAAAAGAAAAAGAAAAAAGAAAAGAAAAGAAAAGAAAAGAAACTCACCTTGAAGTACTTGTCTATTTTGGATAAATTTATTCTCTTCTTGGCATCTAGTTTGTAGATGTTACTCACACTCCCATCCATCAGGTATAGACCAAATCCCATGACCTGCAAAGGCACAAAATGGTGCAGGATAACACTCGGACTGACCTATGAACTGACCCACACAGATGCACACTGCCAGAGCCGGTAACTCTGAAATCACAAATCACCCTTCCCTCGATGGCACTCTGAAATAAAATAAAACCTTGTCCCTTATACATGCCACGTCCTGTGGCCACTTCAGCTTCCTCGCAGACACTCAGGTGTCAATGCCTGCTGAGCAGAGGATGGTGTTTAAGTAGCAGATGCAGGCAACTGCGCAAGGGAATCAGGAGACGCTTCCTCAATAATGCCACAAGTTTCATTCTTGCCTACTGAACCCAAGTGCTAGAACGGTAATAGTACTGTCCCCGGAGTATCATGAACAAGGATGGGCAAGCATACAATCAAGAAGACTTAACCCCTGCCGGGCAGTGGTGGCGCACGCTTTTAACCCCAGCACTTGGGAGGCAGAGGCAGGCGGATTTCTGAGTTCGAGGCCAGCCTGGTCTACAGAGTGAGTTCCAGGACGGCCAGGGCTACAGAGAAACCCTGTCTGGAAAAACCAAACAAAAAAACAAAAACAAAGAAAAGAATACTTAACCTTTGAAATGACACAAACTCAGATTTGGTAGTTACCCAGCTCACAGCGACCGTGACTGTGTTAAGCTGTATATTTTTTAAGGTTTTTACTGTGGATTAATACCTACTATTCGCAGTCTGTATGCATCTTTTTTTCTTCACTGAACTTGGGTTACAAAGGGTAATTTCGTTTACAGGCTACTTGCTAAAAATCAAAGCAGCACTGACTAGCCTAGCCTGAGTAACTAGGCTCTTGTAGAACGGCACTATCCAAGACACAGCCATGTATACACTTAACTTTCAGTGTCTATGTAAACTAATAAATTCAATCTGGCAACAACCTGCTACACAATCCCAAGGTGTCCTGGGCACATGGCAAGGGTTGCATCACTCAGCACAGTCATAGTCATGACGTGTCACTCATCAGACCACCCATCAGGTGCTCTCCTGACAAGGATGTGTTTGCCTGCTATGGAGCAGCAGGCAAATTCAGCAGACAGTGCCCCAGACAAACTATGCGCCAAGGTGGTGAGCAAAGCAAAGGGAACATGTGTATACTTAAGAGATGCTGTCTACATTCATGACAGCATGAGAATAAAAAAAAAAGGTTGGAAAAGATTCTAGACTAAGTACAGCCTTTTGTAGGGCTGCGCTTCATCCCTCAGGAAGGCTGTGCCCTCTCCTCTACACACGTACTTTGAGAAGCATGTGTTTTTCGCTGGGTGTCAAGTACATTCTGTTCTCATAGTAATCCACACACAGATTCACGATGTCTGCCAGGAGTTCTTCATAGCCAGAAATGACCTCGAGCTGCTGCTGCAGAGACTGAAGCACAAAGGAAAGATATTAGCTACCGCCCACTCCAGCCTCACCAGCAACACAGGATGTCAATGGCATACAGAGACACCAGCCTTACTTGTGTAATCTTGTTGTGGTTGGCCAGGAACATGGACAAATTCTGTGACTCCTGGATAGATTGTGGATCTGCCATTTTACGTAAAAACTGAGCAGCCCTAGAAAGAAAAGAGTCAATTCCAAAACATATCTACCAATTGATGGGGGGGGGGGGGGGGGGGGGGATGAGAAGGCCCCATGGGGAACTTGGGGGCAGGGACAATCACTATTCTTCTCTTCTACCTGCAGTTATTGGCAGAAATATGTGCTGCAGAAGCTGCTTATGGATTCAGCGTCCTGTGGCATCCCTGACCTTAACTCTAGGGGAAGCTTTTGCCAACTCAGACCAGTGCCAGAGAGCTTTTGTGCTCTGCTGTTCATGGCCAACGGACTTCATCAACAGGTATCTAGACTCTGGTCTCTCCTATGCATAGGTGAATGTCTACCTTTATCTATGGGTCAAAGTATCGACCTCTAGTCTGTGTCAGAGAAGATCTGGTCTAGGCGTATTCTGACTCCAAAAAGTCCTGAAATGCATTGTTAGGGATCTTTCCGAAAACCTCTCCGGGCCACCACTGTTTCCAACAAGAAGTAAGTGCCCCTCCCCAGTTATGCTATTCCAGTCCGCTAACACCGGAACTTCCCAGAGTCCTAGATTTGCCAACTATTCAGCTGCACAATGTGAGGCAAAAAAAAAAAAGGCTTGCACAGTAAAATTCTCCAAAGGCACATGTTGAGTCTGTGTGGAGAGACTGTGAGGAATCTTTCCATGTAACAGAAACTGCCCATAAGACTCTATCTGTGCAACCCAGAATCTTAAACTTTTACAGTTCCACAAGGAGGGATCATATTCACAATGAATTCACTTCCTTTCTTCCTCGTGATCAGCCTGAACTTTCCAAGAAATGATAACATGCCTCCCTTGCAGTGGCTGTGGCCAGGTAACCAAGGGATGGGCCATGAGATATGATGCAAAAGATTCTCAGGAACTTGAATGTTTACTTTTAAGAAAGAATATGGCTTTATGTTCTCTATCCTCACTGTTCACCAGAAGTAAACTGGGGGTAGAACTCACGCAGCCACACCGGACGATGAGCAACATATGATAACCGTGGAATGATAACTCCCTAATTAAAGTAATCAAATCAAAATTTTAAAAATTAGTATTTTGAAAACTTGCACATAGTCCAATCATATCACTGATAGAGTAATTAATGCACTATCTTTTCATGTATTCATCTTATTGATTCCAGTAGATGCTAGGGTAGAAGACATGGCAACCAAGGAAGAAGGAATTAAGAACACTGTGCTCTATTTTAGTCAAGGCTCACTATAGTTGTGTGGGCTACTTTTGCATTCTACTCAGAATATGTACTGAAAGTTATCATCTGGGCACAAAAAAAATTTATTATGAATGTGTGCGTGTGCGTGTGCGTGTGCGTGTGTGTGTGTATGTGTGAAAGAGAGAGGGGGATAAATATGAACGAGAAAGATATGAACAAATATAAGAATATAAAGGGTAGTGTGATTGCTAATCTTATTGTACACCCGACTACATCTGGAATCAAGTAAAACCCAAGTGGCTTGGCATACCTATGGTGGATTTTCTTGATCGATCATTTGCAGTGGGAAGACTCATCCTAAACCTAGATCATTTAAGGTCAGAAGGCCTACCCTAAATCTGGGCCTCAGGTATGTCATCATAGCAACAACAAAATCTGATTACTACACCCCTGTTGGCCTCTTTCCAGAAGTTCACTGCCTTAAAAGAAGAAAGCTGAAGTTGCCATAGAAAAAAGCTAGCTGTCCAGGGGCCCTGGAATGCTTAGTATGATCCTAAGACACCTGACAACTGTGCATGGGGTGAGATCATAAAACCTCCTGTCTGCCATGAAGTGCCTTGTGTGCCCTCAGCACACAAGGGACAAACAAGGGAGATGACTTCTCTGAGGACTTCACCTTGGTATCCTGGGATGAAAAACCCATGTTCCCCACAACAAGCAGTTCCCTAGGGCAAGCACCTCCACACAGTGAACAGAGATAGATGTATATATTTCTTATCTCAAGGAAACCAAGCACCCAGATTCCCTCCAAACCACTGAAGCTCACCCCAAAACTGCAGGCTGCACAAGATGTATAAGACCCTTAAACTGTCAGCCTCTCCTGCACCTTATTCTTGGCACCATGTATTCACAGTCCTAAGACTGATAAGTAGCTGCTATCAATAAAAAATGATGGGCTGGAGAGATGGCTCAGCAGTTAAGAGCACTTACTGCTTTTTCTAGAGGTCCTGAGTTCAATTCCCAGCAACCACATGGTGGCTCACAACCATCTGTAATAGGATCCGATGTCTTCTGGTGTGTCTGAAGATAGCTACAGTGTACTCATATAAAATAAATAAGTAAATAAATAAATCTTTTTTAAAAATGATGATTTTAGCACACAGGAGATATGCACCTGCTACCTGTAAGGCTAAGACGGGCCTTCTCTGGGTAGAGCCACCCCACACTGCAAGTCTGTGCTCACCTCTTATATGCTGAGTGGTCATTCTTCACACTGCACTTCATATTCTTCAGCTCATCCAACACAGCAAACATGTTGATAAATTTGCCCAAGGTGATCAAGTAGGCTTCAGACACAAAGTCCTTTCTCCTCTCAGCATGACACAGCCGTCTCACTTCCCCACAGAAACGCTCGATGGCATTTCTCTGAGCGCACAAAGGGGAAGGCAGAAGAGTCCTTGTGAGCAGCCTATCAAATCCGTGCTCACCCTTCAAGGACAGTCCCTCATTCACTGTTTCTCTCTAAGGCTCTAGGATCACCTTCCATCTCACACAGAGACCCTTGTCTGAGCAATTTCCATGCCTTTCTTTGCTCTGTAAAAATCATTATTTATTTTTGCAATTTAGCAACTGCATCTTTTACTAAAGTGAAAGAAGTTTGCTGATTATTCCCAGCAAAATTACTGTGATGGTAACCGTTACTACCGATTGTCAAGTCAAATGACAGAATCTATGATCACCTGGGAGACGGGTTTGCGAGCTTGCCTACTGGGGATTACCTTGATGATACTAAGTGAGGTACAAAGACCCATCTACCATAGTGATGCCACCCTCTGGCTGGGATCCTGAGCTGGAGAAGTAGGGAAAGGAGCTGAGCCACAGTATGCATTCTGAACTCTGTGTCCTGATTAAGGGAGTGACGTGACCAGGTGGTTAAAGTTCCTACTGCCTGAGTCCCCTGCTGCAATGGACTCTACTCTTGAACGGGGAGCAAGAGTGAACCCTTTCTGCTTTAAGCGGCTTCACTGGGGTATCTTGTTATAGCAACAGCCAACAACTGAAGACACTTAATGAGCAAAATGCTTTAATACATCTCTAATACTGATGTTGACTGTCAGGTGAAAGTAGAGGGGATCCTTTTTGATAACTTTTAAGATTAAACAACAACAACAACAACAACAACAAAAATCAAGGAAAGCTACAGTTAAAAACTGTTTAGACATTTCCACTACTTTAAGAACCAGCAAGTGTCTTCCATGGGGCCTTTCCCCTCCCAACTGAAGAGTGAAAGGAGGTCAAGCCCAGGGTACCAAGAAGACAAGAAAACAGCTGGAAAACTAGACATATACTGCACTTGGAAGTGTTAAATGTGAGCTTTTGCGCAGGATAAAAATCCACGCTAAACAAGAGGTGAAATACAAAGAGAACGGTTCATTCTGAGGACTGTTGAGGCCTTAGCCCTCATTTGCCTGGTGCAGTCATTTTGCCGTAGACCATGCTGTCTGTACTCATTAGCATTAAACCCCTCTAATTACTTCAATGTTTTACCTGAAAGTACATAAAACTCATCAGTTTTGTAACCTCAGGTTCAAGGACTTCCACAGTTTTCTCATAAATTTCAACTCTATTAGGCTGCTCGTTGCACTTCACCTGAGTGTAAAGAAAGAAACTCAAAGTCAGGTTTTTATCAGGCTGAAGCGGGCATTCCACAACTGCACAAGGGGTGACATGGTGAAAAGGGCAAGGCACCTGAGGGATGGCACGGGAGCAGCTCCTCCAGGTGTACAGCATGACAGCATACTCTTGGCCTTCCTCTAGCATCTCGTTCTGTAAAACACACAGGACAAATCACGCACCAGCAGAAGAACAAACACAAAGCGAGATGGAAGCTGCGGGTAGTCCCACAAAGTATCCTACCTACCCCTTTGAGAGATGGTAGCCTGACAAGAGGCACTCTGTACATGACAGACCACCATAACTACTGCAAACACCCGCTTCAGCTTCAGCAGGCTGCAAAGGATTCTGGGTGACAGCGCAGTCATTTCTGAGGAGAGCTGCCACAGAGGTGGCCCCACTCAACCCTAAGTAACTACCTGTAATGCAGACCCGCGAAGCCCGGGGTGTGAAAGAAAGCCTGGGCAAGCCATAGCATGCTCATAGCTTCTTCTCCAGCCACACCACGCTTCCTGGTTCAGACAGAGTCCAGAAGCAGGGCTGCCAGCCCAGGAGATACAGGAGGAAAAGTCAACTTCTTACAGCACTAAAAGTTCAACAATGGGGTCCACAGGAAGAGCCCTACCATCATTTGAAAAATCTGCTTTTTGGTGTTCTGTTCCATTACTTCCATATCATTTGCTTTGGTAAAAAGGGTAAAAACCAGGCCTACAGAGTGAGTTCCAGGACAGTCAGGGCTATACAGAGAAACCCTGTCTTGAAAAAACAAACAAACAAACAAACAAACAAACAGGGTAAAAACCCATAGGTGTTCTTTAAAATGTAACTAGAAATCTGGCAATGGCTTTTAAGGTACGTTAAAAGTACTGCTGCTTTTCTTTTTGTAACTTCACTTTTACAAATATTTATGGATATGTTTATCATGGTATTCTTTATTACATAAAAGGGGAAACAGAGTGGATGTAGAAAAACAGTCAACTGTGGACACTGCAATACGGGTTATGCAGACATTAAAAGTATTTTCTCTGGTAAATGCCATGATTTGAAAATGTTCACAAAAACCATTAAAATACATATTTACACCAACAGAATTCATCTAGAAATCCAAAGTCTCATATGAGTATACAATAACATATGTGAGTACAGACACAGAAAAACAAAGATCGATAACCAAAAGAGGCACCTTTGCAATGCTGGCAAAGAATTTCTCTGGGCCAGAGAAATTTTTATGTGTTTTGTTTTTCAAGACAGGGTTTCTCTGTGTAGCCCCCGCTTGCCTCTGTCTATCTTGAGATTAGAGTTTTTAAAAGAGTATGCATTGTTTTTATAATAAAGGCAAAGACTTCCTTAAAACTCTAAGGCATTTTCTTATCTTTCTCTCTACCTAGACTATCAGGAAATATACAGTTTGTTTGCTGTTCAAATATGACACCTGCAAGACAGAAACAAAGAAACAGACACATTACCATGCTAGAGTGGACAGTTGCTTGTTCGATGTATCTTGCAATGCCAGTGACAAATGCATTTCTGTCTTCAAAGTTGGTGTTGAAATTTGGCTGAAGGAAAATGGAAACAAACAAACAAACCGTCATGCTGAGGTCAGAGTAGACAGCTGTGTCACATCTGCTCCAAGACCTACCTGATAGAGCAGCGAGGATGGTGGGGGCTCAATGCAGGGCTGCTGGTCAGGCAAAGGTAGCTCCTCCAGGAGATCCACATTGGACAGTGCATCCTCTAGTGTCACTTGGGCAGCCATCCTGCAACACAACAAAGCATAGAGCCACCAGTGAAGAAAGATGTGGTCTAGAATACACAACAAGCTTTCGATGGAGATGACCAGAGCACAAGGGCCTGGGGAGCCTTTCCTTCCTCCAGGCTTATTGTGAAGGCTCTCTTGACCTTCAGAGTTGCCCTGGTGTGGTGGTTTGAATAGGAATGGGCCCCACAGACTCAAGTGTTTGAATGCTTGACCTATAAGGAGTGGCACAATTAGGAGGTGTGGCCTTGATGAAACAGGTGTAGCTTGTGGGGGGGAAACAGGTGTAGCTTGTGGGGGAAAGTGTGCCATTGTGTGGGCAGACTTTGAGGGCTCCTATGCTCAAGCTGCACCCAGGATGGCACACAAGTGCTTCTGCTGCCTATGGATCAAGATATAGAACTCTCGCTGGGCGGTGGTGGCGCACGCCTTTAATGCCAGCGCTTAGGAGGCAGAGGCAGGCGGATTTCTGAGTTCGAGGCCAGCCTGGTCTAAAGAGTGAGTTCCAGGACAGCAAGGGCTACACAGAGAAACCCTGTCTCGAAAAAAAAAAAAAAAGAAGAAGAAAAAAAGATATAGAACTCTCAGCTCCTCCAACACCATGTGCACCTGCATGCTGCCATGTTTCCCTCCATGATGATACTACCTTACCTTTGAAACTGCAAGCCAGCCCCAATTAAATGTTTTCCTTTATTCAAGTTTGATGATGTCTCATCACAGCAAAGAGACCCTAAGATACCTGATTACTATAGAGTATTCTGGTTATACTACATTTGCTGTCACTTCCCACACCCTTTCTACACTGGTGCTCCAGTCCTAGTTCCAGGTGCTTAGCGTTCCGTCCACCGCCCCCACCGCCCCCAGTACCTTCTACGCTAATCCTTCATATGGCTGGAAGAGGGCAGCATCTCCTGCATGGTTATTCCAAATGTATAAGGGACAGATGTAGGTCACAGATTACTGCCCCTTGGCCACCAGCATTACAGCTACAGAGACGGGCTGGAATTCCAGAGATGCTACTGGAGAAGTGTGTCCAAGGTGAACTAGGGAGGTGGCTGTTAGAGAGGAAATCATAAACACCAAGGCTAGGACAGAGATGCAGGGAGGTGCAGGTAGAACACGAGTCTTCTACGCTGGCTACAAAATGCTGAAGAAGCACGCAGACCCTCCCTCCCACTCAAAGTGTTCTGGCCCTAGCAGGATGGGTGGTGGGGTACAAAGACAGTCCACTCTCCTGGAGGGGAGATACGAAGACCTGGGCTCTGTCCACAGGTGGAACCACAGGACAGGTTGTGTTCTAAAATGGAAGTAACACAAATGAGCCAAAGGAAACACTCAGTAGAAGTCGCCACAAAATGGCAGTGTGGAAGTTAAAGACCCACAGGCCTTGGCACACTGCCCTTGTGTCCTTTGGAGGGACAGAGTTACATTCCAACACAAAAACTGAAAAGGGAGGTTTCAGAGACCCAGTAAGCCCCCAGTCAGTGTGGTGAGGAATAGAGAGCCCTCAGAACTGCTCTTCAAATTCCAGACTGAATGACTGGCTCACAACCATCTGTAATGGGATCTGATGCCCTCTTCTGGTGTGTCTGAAGATAGCTACAGTGTACTCACATACATAAAATAAATAAACATTTAAAAACATTCCAGACTGACCTCAAACAGCACAAGCATTGATCTAAGACTCTGCGTACTTATGAGGCCACAGTAAGGTCTGACATAGCCACTGAAGCACACGGAGGAAGGCAGGTCTCAGTGGCATAGCAGTAGTACTGATATGGAGCCACAGCCCAGAGAACACAGGCTGCTGGCTTAATAAAGCAAAATAATAATAAAAGCAAAAGCATCCTCCAGTGGTTATGGTAAGACCAAAGTCTCCTATCACAATATCCACAATGTCCACTTTCCACTCAAGTTATCCAGCACATAAAGAACTCCTAGCCAACTTCCTGGGGCTACTGAGGCCTCAGGTCTCAGAAGAAAATCTACTACTGCCACTTTGCCAGTCCAGCATAATTCCTAACTACATTATAAATCTTATCATTATACCCAAAACAAATGCAGTATCATCCCTCATCAAAAAGGCTTCTCTTTAGAGCAAATGGAGACCATTATAGGAAAACACAACTGGACACAATGCAGAGATCATCATCGGCTCTCGGAGAAGCCAGCCCCGACGGATACATTTACATCACGTATCCTGCATCTACAGTCCAGGTCGCATGTTGGATTCTAAGAGCCAGAATGCCAGGCTATCTGCTGTGGAACAGTCTATTTTAGAAATGGTTCCATAAACAAGACTCGAACAATGGCAGTATCAGCAAATATGCTAAGGCAGAAGGGGGGGCTGTCTTGGGGTTTTATTGCTGTGAAGAGACCCCGTGACCACAGCCTCTCTTACAGGGAAAACATTTAATTGGCACTGGCTTACAGTTCCAGAGGTTTAGCCCACTATCATCATGGTGGGAAGCATTGTAGTGCACAGGCAGACATGGTGCTGGAGAAGGAGCTGAGAGTTCTACATCCAGATTGACAGGCAGCAGGAAAACTACTGAACCATTAAGCCTGGCTTGAGCTCCTGAAACCTCAAAGTTCATGACTAATAACACACTTCCTCCAACAAGGCCACACCCACTGATAATACCACTCTTTATGGACCCATGGGGGCCATTTTTACTCACCATTTACTACAGGGGTAAAATCTCAAGGAGTCCCTTGATGGGGGATCCCTGCAAATGCTACGGCTGACAGAGGTGTCCCTCCAGTGGTTTATGTTTGACATATTTAAGCACAGTACAACTTTGAAGAAAAGTTTCCTTCTGATAACTATTACAACAAGCTTAAGGCATGAGTACACTGAAACTCCCTTGTAAAGTACATCATATGCATGCATGTTCTACTGACTGAGAAACAATGCTCAGGATAACTGTCTAGGTATGAAGGCTTTGTAATAAGAACAGCTGTCTAGTTAGGAAAGGTTTGTAATAAGAATAGTAAACTTTTTGCAAAGTACATGTAAAGTAAACCTTTCATAAGAATTGATTCTAATGACTGAGAAATAATGCTCAGGAGTCTGGGGGATTCAGGTGATGCCTAGCTCTACAGAATAGCAAAGTTCACCAGGCTATTAACAACATCCACTCCCTTAGCTGGGCAATGGTGGTGCACGCCTTTAATCCCAGCACTTGGGAGGCAGAGGCAGGCGCATTTCTGAGTTCGAGGCCAGCCTAGTCTACAGAGTGAGTTCCAGGACAGCCAGGGCTACACAGAGAAAACTTGTCTCGAAAAAAACAAAAAGAAAGAAAGAAAGAAAGAAAGAAAGAAAGAAAGAAAGAAAGAAAGAAAGAAAGAAAGAAAGAAATGTAGGGCTGGAGAGGTGGCTCAGTGGTTAAGAGCACTTTGGAAGAGTGATTGCTCTTCCAAAAAAGGTTCTGAGTTCAAATCCCAGCAACCACATGGTAGCTCACAACCATCCATAACGAGATCTAACTCCCTCTTCTGGAGTGTCAGAAGACAGCTATAGTGTACTCACATATAATAAATAAATAAATCTTTAAAAAAAAATACAAAGAAGTATTACTTCCTCTACAACTCTTAAATATGTTTAGTGGGGCTGAAGTGATGGCTCCACAGTTAAGCAGACTGGCTGTTCTTTCAAAGGATCAGGGTTCAATTCTCAACAAACTCATGGCTGCTTGCAACCATAGTTGCAACCATTTATAATTCCAGTTCTAGGGGATCCTATGGCCTCTTCTGGCCTCCACAAGCACCAGGTATGCATGGGTATATCAACATGTAGGCAAAGCACTCATACCATAAACTACAGAATTACTTGACATTTGTAGAGGGATGGACAAAATTGAGCTAGTCTCCTATTAAGAATATTGTCATAAGCGAAGCCCAGTGATCCAAATTGCTAGCCTTAGAATGCTATAGCCTGACCCCACAGTTTCAGCCCCATACTCTGTGACCTAGGTCATAGATCGTACTTAACTTTAACCAACCAAGACTACTCTCACGTGCACAGCCGTGATTTGTACGTCAGAGACTGCATAACTGTGAACTGTATGCCCAGTTGCCAAGCCTGACCCCTCAAGACTGTATATGATCTAAACTGAACTATACTCCTTCATCCTGTACAAATCACATGACAGGAAACAGCACACAAAGAAACTCAGCACATCTATATTAAGTATTACCCCCAAGTGAAGAGGACCCTAACCCACTGCCCTTCACCATGGGCAGCACTTTAGCTACTATGCAGCCCGCTGCCCTTGTCCAGTGTACTCAGTATACTATGATTCCTAATTTTGTCTGAAAGATAATTCATTCACTGCCTGTCATTCTAGTCTCTTATAGCAAAGACTGATACCTACCACAATATTCAGTCTATATAAATGGCAGTTATGTAAATACATAGTATTTAATTATTTATATTGGTACAGAAGACCAAACCTAGGGTCTTGCATATACTAAGGTACTTTATTACTACGCTGTAGCCCCATATAAACACGTAATAAGTGCAACTGCAAATAATACTTACATGCAATTACATAAGCTATATAAAATGACTGTACCTGATAGACACACAGGCTTGAAGGCAATTGAAGATGCACTCTCATAATCAGCTTTGGACCCTCTGGGTATTCAATAACCACACTTGAAAAACAAAGTCAATGAGAATATATGGGCAAAAAAAAGTGTCAAGTATTTTGGTCAGTGTCCTGTGAATGAGAATTCCTGGAAAGAAGCCGTGTCTACACAGGGCGACTGCCTGGTTAAATCCTCAGTGTGGAGAGGCTGAGCTGCTGTGGCTCTAGAGCTCGATTACAATTTACCTCAGGCAATCGTAGCCTACTACATATACTTTCCATGCCTCACTACTGTGTCAGACCTTAAGAGTGATGACTGCAGACTCAGAACTGAGAAAGGGACACTGAAGGCTTCTGTGACCTTCCCCTCCCCACACCATCCCATCCCACCCCTCAAAAACAGTCCAGATAGAAAGCTCTTGAAGAGAGCCCTTAAAAATTGTGTTAAAGGTGCTGAAGCGTACCTCTTCACCGCTGATGGCTTCTGGAGCTTGGAGGGGAGTCGGGGGAGACATGACACAACTGACATGGGACACACAGGATACCTCATTTTTCTTTAAATGGCTGGCCACTGGGAGTGTGACCATGCTCCAGTGACTGTATGGGACTAGGTGGAGGTTTGGGGGAGGGGGCACAAGGGTGGGAAAGTGGACCCAGGAGGAATGGGAAGCAAGTGTGATCCGGATGCATTGTATAAAATTCCTAAATAATTAATAAAAATGTTATGTTGTGGAAAAAGTTTTTTAAAAGTTACTCCAACTCCTGGGCATGGCAGCACACGCCTTTAATCCCAGCACTCGGGAGGCAGAGGCAGGCAGAGGCAGGCAGATTTCTGTGGTTCAAGGCCAGCCAGCACTAAGTAGAGAGAAGCCTTGTCTGGCCTCAGTGAGAGAGGATGTTGCCTAGCCCTGTTGAGACTTGATGTGCTGGGGGATGAAGAAAGAGTGATAATGGGGCTCCCACCTTCTCAGAGGAGGGAGGAGGGGAGACTGGGAAAGGGGATCGGTCAGATAGATAGATAGATAGATACATAGATAGATAGATAGATAGATAGATAGATAGATAGATAGTCCAACTAGATGTGTCAATTACCTGGCCAGACTATCTGGTTAGTTAATTCACCATTCTAAGGACATGGGAAAAATAATTGTTCCCTTAATTAATTAAAGTACTTATATAATCCAGAAGCCCCTCCATCAGGGTAATTGCTTGCAGATCTTCTCTGCTAAGGGTGCCCATCTTTTGAGTTGTAACCTCTTCCTTTCCTCCTGTCTACCTCTTCTTTGAACACCAGCCAAAACCCTGAGCAGGCTTTCCTTTTTTTTTTTTTTTTTTTGGCTTTTCAAGACAGGGTTTCTCTGTGTAGCCCTGGCTGTCCTCGAACTCAGAAATCTGCCTGCTTCTGCCTCCCAAGTGCTAGGATTAAAGGTGTGCTATTTAGAGACATGCATTGCTTCGCCTGACTCAAGGAGCATTTTTTTCCGCCTCCCTTCTCCCTGGGAACTGCCAAGATTTACAGCTTGCCTGCCCTGCTGTTTTATTCAAAAACTCTAATAAAGTGGTTCTCTAGCAACCTTCTAAGTCTGCTTTTCAATTATTTTACCGAGATTACAAAGGCACAAAAGAGAACTCCAATTCACTGGAGAAAAGCAAACCTACATGGTGGTAAGAGCTCCACAGTTTCTAGTCCTAAAGGATTAGGGAAAGTTAATAGGCATGTACCCGTAATCTTTACAACGCCCACTTTAAAAAAACTACACAGTGTTAAAAAAGTAACTATTGGACTCAAGATTTAGCTCAGTGGTAGATTGTTTTTCTTAAATGCACAAAGTCCTAGGTTTAACTGGAAATTACTATTAAATAGACACAAAATGGAATAAATTAAAACAGAATACCACAAAATGCTCAAATTTTAAAAGAAGGCAGGAAGAAGGCTGACAGTGTAGCTCAGTGTCAGACTGCTTAGTACGCTCAAAGCCATGCACTCAATTCTGAGCGCCAAAACAAACAAACCCGTAACAGAAAGCCAGAAAGAGAATAAATAAAAAAAAAGAATAATAACAACATAAATAAGTAATAATAAAGAATAGTGCTAAGTCCAAACATATCAATAATTACACTAACTATAAATGATCTAAAAGGACTAAAGATGAGTAGATGGATCTGTTAGTGAAAGTAGAAGAGAAATCAGCAAACAGGGAAGAACTAGTCAAATGGAAGCAGATGGGTTTGGGCACCAGCCTTCAGAGAAAGAAGGCTACTGTAGCTAAACGGTGGCCTTACATCATAAAAGGAGCAATACTCCAAACGCAGAATCACCTGCTCTGTCTGCAGCGAGCCCAAAACCTTCAAATTCCACAGCAAAAATGGACAGAATCGGGAAGAAAACTAGGAAAATAAACATCTCCAAACTGGAGACTGACAGCAGGTCAGCTAGTAGATGGCTGGGAAGCAGCTTGTTTCCCTGGTAACACACTAGTTCCGAGGAAGGAGGAACTATCAGAACTACTCCTCCTTAGACTTTGAAATGGCACGTAAAAGCACCGCAGCTGTCCCTCCTCAAAACTGAAAATGCCATCGGAAAAGGTGGAGGCCCATCAAGGAAAAGCTGTCTCCTCCAGCAAAGCGTGACTAGATTTTTGTTTTCTTTTTAAAACAAAATGGTTTTCTCCCCTATCAATGCTAGAAGCCCGATCTTTAATGCTTACAGGCCCTCACTGCTAAGCCTGCCTGAAGCAGAACTCTACAAACACTGGCCAAAATTCTAAGCCAGTCTGCACGACTATTCAAAGAATGCTCAGGCTCTCTGAATGAGCCATCTTCCCAGCCCATGCCCCTCGGACCCCCTCCACGCCACCCACCCCCACCACCATGTTCACAACATAAGGTCTGCAGCACTGAGCTTGTCTGCTTTCTTGGTTTTTGTTTTGTTTTTTGGTTTGTTTGTTTGTTTTTGTTTTTGTTTTTTTTTATTTTTCGAGACAGGTTTTCTCTGTGTAGCCCTGGTTGTCCTGGAACTCACTCTGTAGAGGCTGGCCTCGAACTCAGAAATCGGCTTGCTCTGCCTCCCAAGTGCTGGGATCAAAGGCGTGCACCACCACCGCCCACCACTGCCCAGCTTGTCTGCTTTGTTGAGCGTTAGAAAGCATAGGTTTCTCTCTTCCTCTCATCAGTCTGCCTCCCTTCTAGAAGCTTCTGAGATCTCCATTTTGCTTGACCTGTTTACTTTCCTCTAATTCTAATAAAATGTCTCTCATTTCCTTCTGAAAGAGAGGCAGCCTCCTCCTTTTCTGTCCTTTACATAGGCTGACAGCAGAAGGTGTGGCCCAGATTGAAGCTGGGTCCTCCAACCTCAAACCAAAGATTAGAAGTGGGTCTTCCCACTTTAAATGATTTCACTGAGAAAAAAAAAAAATCCCTCTGGCTGGAGAGATGGCTCAGCAGTAAAGAGCACTGTCTGTTCCTCTAGAGGACACAGACTCAATTCCCAGTACCCACATGACTGCTCACACCTGTCTACTTCCAGCTCCCCAGGGATCCACTGCGGCAGGCATGCATGTGTTGCTCACAACTGTGCATGCCGGCAAAATACCCATACACATAAAATAAAAATTACTTGTTGTTACCTCATAACTGTAATTTTGCTTCTGTTATGAATCATAATGTAAATGACTGTGTTTTCCAATGTTGGGCAATGATGGGAATCGCTGGGGGAGAAAGAGGATGACTATTCACAGAATGGGTCATCCTATCTACTTGATTACTGAACTCCTCCTCTGCTGAAGTCACCTTTTGATGAGCAAGGTGAGATGATGAAGTATCTTTACATCCTTCACCCATAAGGAGAGATTTATCCACATTCTTCCCAGATGTCTTTCTTACCAACTTTCCAATCATGTTCTTTTCAGGTCTCTAACCATCCAGCAACCCACTGGCTACAGCCCATGAACCAGTAAACACTCGCATATCTGGCCATTTTTCCTTCCAAACAAAATATATGACCATGTGTACTACCTGATGTTCTGCCCACTGTGATCTCCCTTCGCTGTTATATTACAGGGCATCCTGAAATACATACATGAGCATCCTTTGATATGTTGTGGCAGAAAGGGGTTGTAATGCTATACCAGTCTACTTTGGGGTGGATCACGTATATGCCACTTTCAGTAAACCATGTCCTAGTCTTCTCTTCCTCATGAACCAATCATAGAGCACACCGCATGAAGCAACAGCTACATACTTGGCAGAAGACAGCATGGCGGTAATGGCAATAGAAACCATAGCCATTTGGGAAACTTCTTCACATAAATTGTTTGTGCCTTCAAGACCTGATCAAGCCCAATCATGTATATACCACTTCTGTCTGATAATGGATTGCTGCTATACAATAACTTGGTGGGTCAGATAACCCCCAGCTCACGATGGGTGTTGGTAACTTGGTGACCCACTGTCAAATGTTCAGTTTCCACTAAGGCTCAATAGCAGGGCAAGAGATGTCTCTCATGGGAGAATAACTGTCTGCAGATGATGATGGGAGTCTTGTTCCAAAATCCAAAATGTCTCTTCTGTGATTCAGCTGCAGGAGTCTGCCAAAGCCTCTAAAAGGTATTCCCTATCTGCCACTGACATCCCAAGTACCATAAGGTCTGCTGAATCATATGGTCCAAGTGCAAGAGCAGCCTGCAAAGCAGCCTGGACCTGTTGAAGAGCCTTCTCCTCTTCCAGGCCCCACACAAAGCTAGCAGTTTTGTAAGTCATATGGTATATGGACCAGAGTAACAGAGAAAGTGAGAAATGTTCTGTCTCTAGAATCTAAAGAGGCCAACTAAATATTGTGCTTCTTTCTTGGTGGTAGGAGGGGCCAGGTACAATAACTTATCCTTCATCTTAAAAGGACTATCTCTGCATGTCTCACCCCACCAGACTCATACAAATTTTACTGATATAGAAGGCCTTAGAATTTTGGTTGGATTTATTTCCCATCCTTTGATGCGCATATGTGTTACCAACAAGTCCAAAGTGGTTGCTACCTCCTGCTCATGTGCACCAATGTGATATTTTGTGGCAGAGACAGATGATCAAGATCCCTTCTAACTGACTTAAGACACGGGGCTGGGGAGTTAATATATTCTTAAGTTAAAACTGTAAAGGTATACTGCTGGCCTTGCCAACTGAAAGCAAATTGGTTCTGGTGGTCCTTATGGGTAGGTACTGAGAAAAGGGCATTTGCTAGATCAACAGCTGGATATCATGTACCACAGTCTACTCAATAAGGATGCCACATCTGGTACAGCAGCTGCAATTGGAGTCACAACTTGACTGAGTTTTCAATATTCAACTGTAATTCTCCATGATCCATCTGTCTTCTGCACTGGCCAGTAGGACAGTTAAAGGGAGATGTGGTGGAAACCCCTCGACACACCCCCACACGCACCTTTCAGGTCCTTGATGGTGGCACTAATTTCTCCTTTTCCTCCAGGGATGCGATACAGTTTTTTATTCACTATTTTCCTTGGCAGAGGCAGTTCTAAAGGCTTCCATTTAGCCTTTCCAACTATAATAACCATCATTCCACGGGTCAGGGAACTAATGTGAGAATTCTACTAACTTCTAAATATATCTATTACAATTATACATTCTAGGGCCAAAAATAACCACAAGATGAGTTCAGAGACCCGCTGGACCGATTGTGAGACAGGCTTCAGCCAAAACTCTACTAATCATCTGGCCACCATAACCCCCTATTTCAACAGGAGGGCTGCAATGTGTCTCAGGATTTCCTGGACTCAGCATCAATTCAGAACCAGGATCTAATAGACCTGGAGAAGTCTGATTGGTTCCTTTCCATGGTGTAGTTACCCTGGTAAAAGAAGCTGTAGGTCCCTCTGGGGAAGGAATGGAGAAAGGCTAATAAACCTTAAAGGTATTTTATCAAATTCCTTCCTCAGAGGAACCTGACCACTCCTTAATGAAAGGAGGTCTATAAACTGAAGTCTGGAAACTGTTCACAGGTTGACATTCCTTTTTGCTATGATCCATCAGGCCATTAATAAAATATTCCAGAGGCTTGCTTATAGCTTGATCTTACAGAGACAATTTCTCTGTTGAAGTTTTCTCCTTTCAGATGACATAAAACTAGCCAGCATAGATACCATAATATGAATATCGCACAGTAAAATTTAAATCACATATTTGGAATAACTCTTATTCCTGTTGGTGCTACCAAAAAGCAACTGACAGTCTAATGACATAACCAAACACACAGATGTCTACTCCTTGGGTCAGGTCAGAAAAGCACATCATGTGTGGGCAGAGAGACGAGGAGGGGCCCTGTTAGGACAGCGCTAGATAAAACCAGCCCTCCTACAACCTTGACCTTGGGACTTCTAGCCTCCGGAACAGTGAGCTCCCAGTGGGAACTGTGAGTTCCCACTGATCTGTGGTATTTTGTGTGACAGGCCTTACACAGAGAGAGAGAATCACCCAGGCAGGGGTCCAGATGCCCTTGGGTTGTCAGATAAAAAAAATGTTGTTTTTGATAGTTAGGCATTTTGATAGTTAGGAAAACAATACATGCTTAATGTAGACTCAAAGGTATGCTCCTGCAGCAAACAACCATCTGTTCGAGCACAGCCTGTAAAGCCTAGTATTCCACGTGTCCGAGCTCTGCGTGCTGGTGCTGTAGCCTCCTCAGGCCCTGCACTGACCCACAAATAACAAACGCTTTTGTGGTTTAGCTGATTAAACAGTATCAAGGATGCTTTGCTTCTCTGACTCTGTTCTACTGGCAGCAGCTCAATGTTCATATTTGTTTCTAAATCCTGCACTTCCTAAGTTATAAAAATTAGTTGAAATCTCGTATCGGACCTGTTATTTTAATAAGTCCTCAATTCATTTTTGTTATCGAGTCTTCTAAAATATCTTTTTTCTTTTTAAAGATTTATTTATTATTATACATAAGTACACTGTAACTGACTTCAGACACACCAGAAGAGGGCGTCAGATATCATTACAGGTGGTTGTAAGCCACCATGTGGTTGCTGGGATTTGAACTCAGGACCTGCAGAAGAGCAGAGTGCTCTTACCCGCTGAGCCATCTTGCCAGCGCCTAAGATATCTTTTCAAGTGCTTTCCCAAGTTAGTCACCAAGTATCTTCATGGCTCAGGAGAGTCCTGCTCTGGGCGAAGGCTGGATGGTAATTTTCATACAAGTGCTCAGCATTCAGTGTAAGACCTAGCTCTGAGCTTGGAGCTGCATACCACATGTCTGTTTACTTTACTGCCTAATCAAGGGACCACAGGTGAGCATCACAAGGCACCAGGTAAGATCAAGCAGCACCAGGGTACCATAGATAGAGAGGAGGCTGTCTCAGTGTGCCCACAGAAAGTGAAGTAAGTGTTCATCATGTTGGAGGTGGCAGGGCTGCTGAGCATCTTCCTTCCCTCCACATGTCATCCACCGACAACTCACTCCTTCGATTCATGTTCCTCAGTAAGTCCTTCTCATGGCCACTCCCATGGGGGGCTGTCATCCCAGTATACTGATAAGATAAGCAGAATGATGCTCAAAGCCCCCCCAGCTCAACTGAGAGCCCCACCCCACCCCCAAACGGGGTGGGAGGAGGTGGGGGAGATCTAGTCCTGAATAATGTGTGTCCGTTATCCAGTGATGAGCAACTAGACTGCTGAGGTCAAGGCCTGATGCTACACACTGTGCTCCAAGCCCATCATTTGCTTGCACACTATGCTCAAAGCCCAGCATTGCCACACTCCTGCTCTCAAACACACCAGTTCTGGGAGCACCCCCAGGGGGTCCATAAAGTCAGTACCCAAGGAAAAAGTGAAATGACTTTTGCAAAACTATAGTTAGACAAGCAGACAGTTAAGCACATTTTGAAACAAAAACTGGTGAATAATTAAACTATTTTTTTTTTTTTTTTACAAAACCAATTATGACTTGATCATTTTCCCCGTCTCTAGGCAATTTCAAGCAGATAGCCGAGAACAGATGCTCTCATGTTTGGACAAGCTGTCCTTGGAACCTTCAGACGCACAAAAGCTCATGGCACAGCCTGTATTCCAAGCTACTGGACCAATGGAAGTGGATAACAAGTTCAAGCTCTGCTTGGGCTATAAAGTAACTTAAGCCAATCCAGGTAACTTGTTAATCCTGATTTTTACTGGAGAAAAGCAAGTTCCACCATTTTGAGCTAAATTTGAAGCAAGCTTTATTAAATACTGACCAAGATGGACTTTGGTCAGGGCCACTACCTCTAATTCCCAGCTGAGTGGCCCCAAGACACATGTTGTAGGGGCTTTTACAGACAGAACCACAGGACACCATACTTTCCCATGAGGCTTTGCTATTCTCCAAGAACTACAACTGCCAGCATCCCAGGAGGTTACAGGTTAATTTTGGGTATTACAAACTTAGCAAGACACTGTCTCAAAAATTAAAAGAACAAAAGTTCCTGGGCTGTAAGCTGCACAAAAGAGTAAAAAATCAGAACACCAGACTGAGGTTCAACCTGTTTGCTGGCACAATGCTAGGAGACCAAGAAGGACAAAAGAAAACAGTGAGTCTAGGTATGTGCTCAGTTGGACAGCAATGCCAGGGGACACAGCTCCCATCAAGAGACCAGCCAGAGATAACATTTTAAGGGTGACCAGACAGGCATTGAGGATCAACGTCAGGTCTTCTGGCCTTCATGGGCACTGTACTTATTGTGACGAACTTACATATATGCAGGCAAAACAATCACACACATAAGACAAAAAGTTCATTTTTTAAAAAGGCCATGCACATATGTGAGTCTAAGAATGCCGATAGGCTATGAAACTAGAAGGAGAGCACAGGAAGGGGAAAGAGATGTTTCTAAGGAAGCTGGGAGGCCGATAAGACACAGGGGACAGAAGCAGAAGGGAGAATACTGGGAAGCCACTCAGAGAGACGGGGCGGAAGTCCGACAGAGCCAAGTCGTGTTTGAATGCCATGATGAAACTAGTACTTCATACAGTAATTTATAAAACAAAAAGGAAGAAGTGGGCTTGCCTAACTATAGCACACACAGAAAGATAAGCGATGGCGTGTTCCTGTTAACATATGCAAGGTGTCTGCTCTTTTCTTCCTCTTCTATATGCAAATGATAGCCCTCCTCAGAAAGGCGGAAACTTCCAGTTTCAAACTGTTCAAACTCAAAGGAAATCACTTCTAAAGCCTAATTGAATTGTTCCTTTTTCTCCCACGTTTAACTTGGCTAAACATGCAACTAAATCAGACTGAGTAAGGTTTAATCTGCAGCCACTTTTATCATAGATGTAACTGCTATGACAAGGTGGGTAAGATGCTTATAACTAAAAACCATCAGGCCAAATGTAGCCTGATGCACATCTTTCATCCCAGCGCCCAGCAGCAGAGGCAGGCAGATCTAAGTTCAAGTTCCAGGTCGGCCAGGGCTACAGGACGGAGACGCCGTCTCAAAACAACAAATGAATAAGCAAGCAAGCAAGCAAGCAAGCAAGCAAGCAAGCAAGCAAGCAAAGGAATTGGAGACATGGCTCCATGGGTAACAGCACTTGGTGCTCTTGGCAGAGGACCTAGGTTCAGTTCCTGGCACACACATGAGAACTCACAATGGCTATAACTTCAGCCCCAGGGAATCTGATAATCTCCTCTGGCTTCAGCAGGCACTGCACACGTATACATGCAGATAATACTCATATACATAAAATAAAAATAAATAAAATTTTAAGAACCAAAACAACAGACCCTTGTCTAGTGCTACTAAAGAAGAAATTCACTTTTAGTACCCAAAAGTTCCAAATTTCAACCTCAAAAAGCAGCAACTCAAAAGGTCAAAAGAACAGCTTCAACCGCATACACATCAACCTGGCTTGCAATATTACAGGGATGAGGCAATGAAATTGGAAACACAGGATGCACAGCCATCTAGAGCACATGTCCACATACTGTACACACTGGCCCTCATCCTCGGCAGCCACTCCCACGACAGTGGTCTCTTTGCCCCGCCCCACCCCATACTTGTACACTAGGCTTCAGGACGCTGCCCCCAAGCAGCCTACGCACTGAGAAGTCTGGGCCATCCCAAACTGCCATTCTTCCTTTTTATTTTAACTGTAGTGCAGCCTTCTGACCATGTCACTCTCCAGCTTGCATCTCCAATAGCGCTCTCTGCCCACAGCTGTGTCGTCCAATCCATGTTCTGTGGAATTCTGGTATGTCTCACCAAACACCGACAAATCTGTTTGTCTATTTCTTTCATTCATTCATTCATTCATTCACTGTGTG
>JADRCD010171877.1:0-30893 GCA_019843815.1 Montemys delectorum
ATGATTTGCCAACAGAAATTTAAAGCCCTACAAGGACATGCATGGAGCAATGTATTTCAAGTTAAGAAAGACCATAAATAAGAACCCAGACCGCTATACCCAGTAAAGCTGTCATAATTGAAAGCAAAACAAAAACTTTCCACCCTAAAAATAGACTAAAGACATTTATGGCCACCAAGCCAAACTCACAGAGAATAAATACTTTGCTCTGAAGATAAGGATAAAGCACATCCGAGAGGCTGCAGGAAGAAATAAAGATGATAGGATAGTAGAAGAAAACGTAGGAAGAACCGCACAAGGACTTCCTAAATATGACTTTAGTCAACAATTGACAAATGGGCTGTCACGAAGCTAAAAAGCAAAGGAAATAGTCAAAATTAAAGGAAGAGGTAGCCTACTACTAAATGGGGGAAAATCCTTGCCAACTAGAATACATAGAGAGCTTATAAAAAAAAATCTAGGAAACAAGCAACCCAATTAAAAATAGGTTATTAATCTGATTTGAAGAGAGTTAAGTAAAAATAGCCAATAAACATTTTAAAAAGTGTTCAACATCATAAGTTACTAGGGAAATAACATTTGAAACTACTTTGAGATTCCATCTCACCCCACTCAACATGGCTGTCCTCAAGAAATCAAATGGCAATGAATACTGGAATGGATGTGCGGAAAGAAGACCTTTGCTCACTGTAGGTGCAAGAATCAACTGGTGCAGTCACTGGATCAGTTGATGTCAAGGCTCATAAAAAGCTAGACGCAGCACTGCCGTAGCCCAGCTACACTATTCCCGGCTGTACACTTACTGTGGTTAGTTTTTGTCAACTTGACACACGTTCAAAGTTAGTTACCAGGTAAAGGAAAATGTCAGTTGAAGAATTGCCTCCATCAGACTGACCTGCGGTTAAATGTGGGGAAGTTTTGGGGTTTTTTGTTTGTTTGGTTTTTTTTGTTTGTTTTTTATTTTTTGATCACTAATTGATATAAGAGAGCTCAGTCTACTCTGGCTGGTATCATCTTGGAGCAGGTAGGCCTGGACTATATACAAAAGGTGTATATAGGTTGCTAGCTGAGCAAGCAGGGGAAACAATCCATAAAGGAGTGCCCCTCCATGGGCTCCTCCTTAGTTCCTGGCTCTAAGTTCTTGCTTTGAGTTCCCTTGGTTTCCCTCCATGATGGACTGTGACATGTAAGCAGAAATAAACCCTTTCCTCTCTGAGTCACTGTCTTAGCACAGCAACAGAAGCCAAACTATGAGACTACGCCAAGGACTCTCTATCCAACCATAGAGAAACTTATACACGTTCATTGTTGCCTTTGTTCACAAGAGCAAGTCAGTCTAGATGTGATCAGCTGATGAATGGATATGAAATGTGGCACAGCGACACAATGGAATTATATTAATATCTAAGGAAAAGTGGAGTGGTGACATTTGCGGTAAGAATGGATGGAACTGGAAATTATTCCGAGTGGCATCACCCAGGCCCAGAGACACAAATGCCACATGCTGTCTCTCCTATGGAGATCTTAGCTTGGAATCTGTGGGGTTTAATTTGGAGGGCCAGTAGAAGCCAGGAAACTAGAAAGGATGCCTTCGGGGAGGAAGGATAGCAGAGGTGATAGGAAAGCAGAGGGGCTGAGAATGTTCAAATGGGGTGAGGTGAGGGGCTGGGAAGGAAAGCAGGAGGCTAGGAGGGTAAAACACATCCCTGTGTTCAGTCATCTCCTATTACCAGATGTGAGTGCGGATTCAGGTGAAACAAACCTGCAGGTTGAGGCCCCATCAGATCCCGTAGCCGCAGAGCTGTGGGACCATTACAAGAATTTATACACACATCTGTCATTTATTCAAAAGTTATACATTTTGATTTTAAAATTCCTCATCTATTTTTCAGACACCGATACCAGTACTTTGGTATCCTTTTGAAGCTGCTGCCGCTGCACCTCCGCCTCCAATTAATTAATTAGTTAATTAATTAAATTTGAGATCAGTGCCACCTCGGTTATTCCATCCAGGCTTCAGAGGCAATGTCCTTTGGGGGGGAGGGGTGACCAAGCCCCTGCTGAATCTTCCTATCTCCTTCAGGATTTTTTTTTTTAATAATTTTTATTTTATGCTCACTGGTGTCTGTGTGAGGGCATCAGATCCCCTGGAACCAGAGTTATAGATGAGTATGAGCTGCCACGTGAGTGCTGGGAATTGAACCTGGATCCTCTGGAAGAGCAGCCAGCAAACCACTCAGTGCTGTAAACCACTGAGCCATCTTTCCATCTCTCCCTCAGGATTCTTACTGCATCTGGCCAGCCAGCCTGGTCTCATCTTCTTTTACTTGGAGACTACGGTCCTGGGTTTCCCAGCTCCCATTGGTCCCTGGAAAGAGACCCTGGAATTCCTTTGGGGGAAATGAGCTTCCCAGTTCCACGGACCTTGTGGGTCTGGGAGGCCCTAGAGCAGCAGCCTTTCTGCAAAAAGTGGGGTCTCGGTGAAGGAGGTTTCTCCAGAGACGTTCCGAGACACAAAGGAGAGTGGAAGAGAGGAACTGTCATGGAGGACGGAAGCCAGAACAGCTCCTGAAAGGCTTCTTCTGTATTCTCATTTCATACTCTAAAACCACAAGGTGGGTTTTATAGAAGTCTATATGCTGTTAAAGGCAATGGCCCAGTGTTCAGCAATTTCCCTGGGTCATTTTGTTCCAGGTGGCAAGTGAAGTTATGCTTGGCAAATAGACAGTACAAGCAGTCCTTTAAGTAAATCATTGGAAAAAACCCACTCAGTATCTGATTTTCCTACTGGTCTTTTTTACTGTATTCTATCACAACCATTCTCTGGTTGGATTTGAGGTCTGCTCTGCAGGAGGGAATTCACACCTGGTACTGTAAAGTCGGTCAAAAAAACCTATGACCGGGCAGTGTGTAACCACTAGAGGAGAACATAGTTTTGTTGTTTATCTAAATTGATATTGCCTTCTAGATATTTTTATATTCATCAACAAATGCCTTCATCGGAGAAGCTTCTCTGTGCAGTCAAGAGCGCTGACCGTGCTTTTTAAATGTCTAATTTCATGTTTCTTAATGTTTCTAACAAAGTTGGCAGTAATATAAAGCAGGTTTTTCTTTTGCCAAAATGTTTTCTTCTATTACAACATTATAAAACTAGTCTATAAAAATCATAAAATTGTAAAGGCTCTACAGGTCTCTCTCTGTCAAGATTCCATATCTGCCTGGCCAACTCCTAGCCCGTTTTTTTGTTTTTTTGTTTTTTTTTCAAGGCCAGTTACCATCCTGACAAGAATGAAGGCATTCTAAAGAGTGTCTGTGCCCCTCTTTTTTGACTATCACGCTATTGTAACTGCAGAGCCTAAGAACTGGAATTTCCTTAGGAACTTCATCCTAGGAAGAGAAGGAAGAGAAGGCTGGGGGCTTGGTGCCAGCTGGAGAGGCAGCTTGTCTCCTGACAGGAGACGTCGTAGGTTCTAACAGCTTGTCAGATCGCTTGGAGGAAAGACCAGCCAGGGCTGCCAGTGGGCCTGAATGGTGATATGATTGCTTAGCTGTGATGACTACCCAGATCCTAGCTACGTTTGGACTCAACTAAAAGCCAAGCTGCAGGGAGTTTTCCTCAGTCAGGTTATTTGAATCTAGGAGACGCACTATAAATGTGGAGCCACATTTTCTGGTGACAGGCCACTTAAAGGACATGGAAGAAGGAAGCTCTGGTGTTTGCCTGCTTGCTCTCTTGCCGGTGAGTGCATCCAGCCTAATTCTGTGCTGTTCCCAGGATTAGAATGTAAGATGCCTACTAAGTTTCTGTTTGATCTGTACATGTGGAAAAACTCTCTATAACGGAAAGAAAGGAAGGCTATATTGATTATAACAACGAGAATCTCACGCCATCAGCCAAGAGCTGAGGCAGTTTCAGACCCAGAGCCTCTTGAAGGGAAGACCGGGTCCCCAGAAGAAGTTCTTTCTAAAATACCCAATAGTTTTACTGTTTGCCTTTCCCTCATCCTTCCCAGAGGAGTCTGTGTCCTTTTACCAGGCTAACTGTATACTAGGGAAAAGGAAGTAATCAAACCTTCTGGGGTCTATCGGATACTGGTTCTGGATTGGCGTTGATTCTGGGAGACTCTGAAAGCAAGCCATCTCTGTTTAAAGTAGGGGGTGACAGAAATCAAGTGATCATGAAGTTTTGGCTGAAGTCTGACTCTCAGTGGGTCCAGCTGATCCCTAAACTCATTCTGTGGTTATTTCCTCTGAGCCAGAATGTATAATTAGGGTAGATATACTTAGAAGTTGGCAGGATCCCTGCATTGTTTCCCCGACCTCTGGAATGAGGGCTATTATGGTTGGAAAGGCCAAATGGAAGCCAAGAATATCCTTTCTTTGGGAAAAGAATGAACCAAGTACAACATTGCATCCCTGGAGGGACTGTAGAAATCACTGCCACCATCAAGGAATTGAAAGATGCACACGTTGCCGTTCCAACATCTCCCTTTAACTCTTCTGTTTGGTCCATGTGGGTGCGTAGTGGAGAATGACCATCACTAATTTAATCAGGTGTGACTCTGATTGCAGCTGTTGTACCAGATGTGCAGTCCTTACCAGAGCAGATTTACACATCTTTGGATGCTTGGCATATAGCTACTGATTTAGGGGCTGCTTCCCCCGCCTGCCAATGCTCATTCCCAAGGACCACCTGGAGCACTCTGCTTTCAGCTGGCAGAGCCACCTGTAGATTTTAAAAGTTTTACAGCAAGGGTATGTTCACTCTCCAAACCTGGTGCCGTATCTTAGTGTGATGGCTGCTTTGGTTGTCAACTTGACCACATCTGGAATCAATTAAAATCCAAGGAGCTGGGCACAGCCGTGAGGGAGTTGGGTTCTTTTTTTTTTTTTCCTCTTGATGGGGTCATTTGAGGTTGGGAGACCTGCCCTAGATCTGGGCCACACCTTGTATATGGCAGCCCATATACAAGGACAGGGAAGAAGGAAGCTCTTGCTTTTCCCTGCTTGCCCTTGCTCTGGCTGGCAAGTTCATTTTTCTTTTAGCTAAAGAATTCCTTTGTCAGTTTTAGAACCTACTTCAGGATCCCAATGTTGACTGAAGACCAGCTGAGAAATCCAGCCTTGTGGACTGAACAATTAGCAGATTCTTGACCTTTCTGTCAGGAGACAGCCATTGTTGGACTAACCAGACCTATATACCACTCTAGTTCCATATATATGTATATATATGTATGTATGCATATATATACACATATATACATATACATACATAATTTATTGTACTATTGATATTAAATATTAATATATATGTATATATCTTATCCATTCTGTTCCTGCTTTTTGGCTTCTAGTTGATTCCAGATGTAGTAAATAACTAACAGCAAGCTGCATGATTTGGGCAAGATCCCCATGCAGTTAACAACTAGTAATAAAGACTTTATATTAGGCTTTAAAAGTGCCTGTATGAGGCCGGGTAGTGGTGGTGCACACCTTTAATCCCAGCACATGGGAGGCAAAGGCAGGCTGATTTCTGAGTTCAAGGCCAGCCTGGTCTACAGAGTGAGTTCCAGGACAGCCAGGGCTAAACAGAGAAACCCTGTCTCGAAAAAACCAAAAATAAATAAATAAATAAGTAAATAAATAAAGAAATAAATGTGTCTGAATGTTCTTGGTGAAATTATTTCACAACATTAAGCTATTTGGGCCAATGAGCAGGAGGTAGCAACATTTTGGACTTGTTGGTAACATATATTTGGTCAGAATGTGGGAAATGAATCCAAGAAAAAATCAAGGTCCTTCCTTCTTCCTCAGGGAAATTTTTGTAACTGTGGGCTTTTCCACCCTTGCCAAGTTTCCCAAAATAATGACATTGAGGCTAATTATTTATTAATAATTGCTTAGGCCATAAGCTTCTGCTTGTTCTTCAACTAGCTCTTATCTTATCCTTTTTATTCTATCCTGCGAGTGCCATGTGACTGGATACATTCCCTCAGGTTTATGTCACTATCTCCTCAGAGTTCCAGGAGAATCATTCCCCACCCACCCACCTGACTCTTTCCTGGAATCCCTCTCTCTCACTCTCTCTCTCTCTCTCTCTCTCTCTCTCTCTCTGCCGGATGTCCCACCTCCTACCTCTTATTTCCTACCTCATCTCATTGGCCATAGCTTTTTTATTGACAGGTGAATGTTTCCACATATGGCACAAAAGATTACCTCTACAAATTTCTAGAACTCCAGTGTTTTGGGACATGGGTAGATAGTCCTTCTAAATTGAAGTACCCTTCAATTTATTGTTCAAGTTATTGTACTTGGTGTCTCCTGCTGCCACGAAAGAAGCACAATGCTTAGTGGGTTTAGTGAGACAGCACATTCCTCACTTGAGTGTTATTTTGTCCTGCACACCAAATGACTTAGAAAGCTGCTAGCTTTGACTGAAGCCTGGAACAGGAGAAGGCTCTTCAATAGGTCCAGGCTTCTGCACAGGCTGCTCTACCACTTGGACCATATGATCTAACAGGCTCAATGGTACTTGAGGTGTCTGTGGCATGTGGAGGTGCTGTTTGGAGTTTTTGCCGGGCTCCTCTAGGTAAACCACAGTGGAGAGCCTTGGGATTTAGGAGTAAGGCATCATCATTGGCAGATGGCTAGTCTCCCTTCGAGGGATAGCTTTTAGCCTGCTTTTGAGCATTAGTGGAAAGTGAGCATTTGATAACGGGCTGCTTAGCTACCATGTGACCTAAGCTGCCCATTATCCTCTGGTCATAAGCTGAGCCACCAGCCCATAAACTAGCATGTACACAGTAGCAATCCATTATCAAATCCTGAGGACACAAGCAAGTTATATGAAGTTGCCCAAATACCTATGTTTTCTACTCCTGTTATAGTACCTTCTGTTTCTAAGCATCCACCTCAAGTGTCATAGAGCTGTGCTCTGGGACAGGCTGACTATCATAGAAATAGAGAATACTAGGGTCTGTCTTACTAATGGTTCTCCATGATATGATATGCAGACATCACAACAGACATGAACAGTTGCACTGTTATAACATCTTTCTGGGACAACTCTGAAAGACTATGGAAATCTTCAGTGGTCAAAACATCAAGCAGTATGCATGATTGTACGATTTTCTTGGAAAGGGAAATAGCTACATGTGCGATTGTTTATTGATTTGTGGGATGTAGCCAATAGTTTGCCTGGATGGCCAGGGACTTGGGAAGAACATGATTGGACAATCGGTGAGGAAGACATCTCTGGGGAAGAAGTATGTAGATAGAGCTTTCTGAATGGGTGAAGGATGGAAAGAGACATGTGTCCTATGTAAATGCTCATCAAAAGATGACTCCGGCAGAGGAAGAGTTCAATAGTCAAGTAGCTAAGATGACTAGTCTGTGAATACGTGACTTGTTTCCCTAGCCATCCGTGTCCTTGTCCACTGAGCTCATAACAAAGCGAGCAGAGATGGAGGCTGTGCACGGGCTTGACAGAACGAAGCACCACTCACCAAAGCTGTCCTAGCAGCTGTTGAGTTTCAGATCTGCCAGCAACAGACGCCAACACTGAGCCCCTGCTATGGCGCCATTCCCCAGGGTGACCAGCCAGTGACCTGGCGACTTGGCTGACCACTTAGGACTACTTCCTCTGTAGAAAGGACAATGCTTTGTCCTTATGAAGTAGATACTTATTCTGGTTCTGACTGTGCCTTTCCTGCATGTAACGCTTTTGTCAAGACTTCCATCCGTGTTCTTACAGAACACCTCATCTACCATCAAGGCATTCCATACCGTATTGCTTCTGAACAAAGAACTCACTTCACAACCAGAGAAGCGTGACAGTAGGCCCATGCTCATGGAATCCACTGCTCTCGCCACGTTTCCCACCATCCTGAAGCAGCTAGCTCCATAGAACATTGGAAAGGCCTTTTGAAGAGCTGGGTCAGCGTTCTTCAGAAGGCTGTATATACTTTTAACCAGCATCCAACACATGGATTTCTTCTATAGCTATAGCTGGGATTCATGAGTCCAGGAATCAAGGGGGTAGACACAGGGAATGGTTCGCTATCACCCCTAGTAAGAAGGTACTCACAAGGAAAAAATTTCCTTCCTTTTCAAGCAAACTGAAGTTTTTCTGACCTAGAAGTTTTGGTTTTAGATGGAGCATCGTCCCTGCCCAGAGACAACAAATACTCTCCTGAACTGGAGCCATAGACATCTACCAAAAACACCAGGATGGTGACCACCCTTGGAGTAGTCAGGGGACCCAAGAGACTCCCAAACATGCCGGTGTTCAGTGAACTAACAAGAACACATCACTGGCGTTGAAACGTTTGTCTGGGCTCCTTAAATGCTGCCACGTGGTGATGATGTTTCTTGAAAGGCTGTGGAAATAACATCGACTGATAAGGCTAAGACTGATAGTTCTGAGTCGGGAACCTTCTCATGTTTCTTAGCATCATTCTTTCTCCTAAGGTGTCGTTCAGGAGATGGAGATGGCTGAGTGTGCTCGGTGGTGATTCCTGTCAAGGACAGCCACCCAGAGACATCCCAGGAAGAGAGACCAGGTAGCTGCCTTGTTGGAAACTAAGCTGCCACCAAGCTTTAAGGGCTTTGCGGCTGACTGCTGCGTAGCAAGACGGGTTTCTTTCACTTCCAGTCTCTGGTGCCAGTCTTAAAGCAGCAGGCACACACACACACACACACACACACACACATACACACACACACCATTGTTCTCTTGAGTACTGACTGACGGCAGTGGCCAGGTCCCTTCTACAGAGATCCCAGACTGTGTCCTAAAGCCATCTAGAGCCCTGTACACACGGCCAAGACAGAATGAAAGAAAATCGTGTGCTGTGTGAACCTTTCCTTGCAAAAGTCGCTGCTAATGCTGGAGCTCAGTGAAAGTAGCAGAGCCTCCTTTCAGGATCCATCTCTACCGAGACACGATGTTGCCTGCAGGAAGGTGCTGACACACTCAGTGCTGTCACATGTATCCCTCTGATGATGAATAAATGTAGCCTGAAAAGTATGAAGGAAATCAGTGTGACCAGGCTGGTACACAGAGCCAGGGAGGCCTGCTAAAGTCTAAATCCAAGGCAGTTCTGAGGGATGGGATCGGGGCTTAGAGTCCACATCAGACTCTAATGTTCTTTGAGGGGTTCAGTCCATATACAGAATCTACTGCTGATATGGCCCATAAGTCATGTGTCTGTCCAGGGTACGCCTGCCTACTGCGTATTTCCACAGGCCGTGTCTGTGTGTATCATGCCCGCACAGGGTGTGCCTGACTTGCTTGCATATGGAGTGTCTGTACCCAGTGCTGCTGCATATGGGACACACTGGCACTCAGCTAGGGAATATGAAACTGCCCACCCAGCTTGACAAATGTAGGTCGCATGAGGAACCTTAGGGAGGCTGAGAAGTGCCCAAATCAGCATTCCACCCCACCCCCTCCCCTGGCTTGCTGTTTGGCCAGGCAGGTGTGCCAGGTGTTCTTGTTCCTTGCTGATGTCTTGGACTTTCAAGTTAAAGGCAAGATCCTCCAAGGGCAAGGATGGAGTGTCTGTGCCACCTTTTCCTGTTCACACCTTCCCGCCCCTTCCTAGGAGAGACCGTAGGCAGTGGGACTCATCCCATCGAATCTGTCCCACGTTGTGGCCACCCTGTCACCAGCTGGAGCTGTCAGTCATGCCGCTTTGTGACTGTGTCACCAGCATAATCGGCAAGATTAGGTGGCCACAAAGCAATCCGTGAATGAGGAGGTAATTGTGTTAAAAGGGAAAAAGAGATTTAAAGAAAGGACTATCCTTTTTCACTAGGGCCATGAAAGAAGTGACAGCTAATATTTTAAGGCTGGAACAAGATAATTGTGGTACGGGATCTTTGTATGTTCTCAGGAATAAAAAATGCAGAGCGCTCATAATAAATATTCAGAGGCTCGTTTTGTACCGTGAATACCGGATAACTAGTTCTAGCGAGACCATTTGCATTGGCCTTTCTGAGACATTCCAGCCCCAGCCTGTGGCTGTCAGAATGAGCTCAACCACGCAGTTCCAGCAATCCATGGAGGGCTGAAGCCAGTGTATTAACCTGAACCACCACTCTGCAGGGCATTGGCAGGCCCCTGCAGGATGCCCCCACTTTCATAGGAGCAGTAGAGCAGTTGAAGGTATGTACCTCTGCCTCCACATTTCACCGCACAAAAAGAACACGCTTGTTGGGGGTGGTGACCTTCAAGAAACTGGCAAGTAGAAAGTGATGTGTTTATAAAAAGATAAAGAGGTATAAGAAATGTTCTATGGGGATGTGGTGAAGTATAGGGGAAGGGGGTGTCTCAACAGCCCATGTGGAGGCATCCCTCCCCCTGAGGAACCAGCCATGACAGTATAGTATGTCAATAGAGTTGATTCAGGGCATGGGGAGGGGAGTTAAGAGGGTAGTAGAGGCAGAGAAAGGCAGAGAGAGGGAGAGTGTAGAGAAGCAAGGGCCCGCCATCACCACATGGAGAGAGGTGGGAAGGGAGTGGGAGAGATGGGGAGCAAGAGGGAGAGGCAAGAGAGAGAAACAAGAGAGAGAGGAGGGGGCAAGCCAGCCCTTTTGTGGTGGGTCAGGTCTACCTGACTGTTGCTAGGTAACTGTGGGGAGGAGCATACCTGGCTGTTGCCAGGTAACTGTGGGGTAGAGTTTAGACAGAATGCTAACAGAAAGAATAAAGTGATACAAAGCAGCCTGCAGCCAGCCAACTCCAGGAAGCCATTAAACCCATTTTCTAGTAGTAAGTAAAAATCAGTCAGGCTGGTGAAATGGCTCAGCAGGTAGGAGCACCAACTGCCCTTCTGAAGGTCATGAGTTCAAATCCCAACAACCACATGATGGCTCAAAACCACCCGTAATGAGATCTGATGCCCTCTTCTGGTGCCTCTGAAGACGGCTACATTGTACTTATATGTAACAGTAAATAAATCTTTTTTAAAAAAAGAGAGAGAAAAAAAAGAAAGAAAGAAAAGAAAATCAGTCACAGAAAGAGGCCCAGGCTTTCAGAAATAAAATCTCTTCCTGCTCCTGTCTCACTGAGAAAAGATCCAGTCGTGGTCTCTATACCTGGGCCAATGGTCAGTGACACACTGACCCGGATGGGTTCTCACTGTACCACAGGCCATTCCTGCCATTCTGGGTGCTAAAGGAGAAACCGTTCCCTCAAGGGCTACTCCTAGGCAGCTGGCTTGGTTTTGGTGGATTTCTGTGACTATCCTAAGTGAGCTTGGACACACTGACAGCTCAGACACACTGACGGGCTCAGCTCCACACACTTCTATCACTGTCTTCAGCCCTGTGAGGCTCAGTCTTTCCTTTTCTTACTTTGGAGCTGGGAACCTAAAGTTTGTGGTGGCTGAATTCAAACCACACACAGACTCACTGAGACAGGAGCAGGCTGCAAAACCCCCTGGGAGTTTTATGGGCTTTTATTCTCTGTAGGTTTTTACAGACAAAACCCCACAGGGGCCCCATTTAGGGCTTTGTAGCAGCGCTCGGCCGGCCGGAGGGGCAATTTTTCCTACTGAAGAGCCTTCCTTTCTAAGCACTGAGGGGAGCCCTGCCTGCTGTTCACTCTTGGGGTACAAGAGCTGGGGAATATGGCCATGCCCTGGGTGCCTCTCCAGTCTTCCAGGGTTTATCAGTTTAGCTGAAATGGCCCCTGACTTTCTGACGTATTCTGAAGTGCATTAGGACTTAACAGACCCCAAAATATTCCCTGGTGTCCTGCCTCAATGAAACACTGCAGATGAGCCATAGAAAAGCACACATGAAGCTCTAGATGAGCCCTCCAGACCTCAGTGGGAATGGCTCTGCCTCCACAGGAGGTCCCATTCCCAATATTTTTTTTAAAAAAAGATTTATTTCTTATTATACGTAAGCATACTGTAGCTGTCTTCAGACATAGCAGAAGAGGGCGTCAGATCTCATTACGGATGGTTGTGAGCCACCATGTGGTTGCTGGGATTTGAACTCAGGACCTTCAGAAGAACAGTCAGTACTCTTACCCGCTGAGCCATCTCTCCAACTCCCCCCAGTCCCATTCCCAACTCTTTTTTTTTTTTTTTTTTTAAATATGGAACGCTTCACGAATTTACGTGTCATCCTTGCGCAGGGGCCATGCTAATCTTCTCTGTATCATTCCAATTTTAGTATATATGCTGCCGAAGCGAGCGCCATTCCCAACTCTTGATGAAAGGGGCTGTCTCATTCTGAAAGCCAGAAGCAAACTTAGCTTAGGGCCACACTGCCAGGGTCCCATGGCAAGAAGCCAGGCACACCTGAGCATCTTACCTTCTCTATGGCACCAGAGTACATCAGACTTGAGGGCAGGGAGGGAAAACAAACTGGAGCCAAGAAGCTTGCAGAACAGGAAAGTTAAATGGTTGAGGAGACAGTGTCCATGGTGGTGAGAGGACAGGTGTGTTCTCATTGCTTTCTGTCGCTGGGATAAAACACTTTGACCAAAAACAACTTGGGGAGGAAAAGGTTTATTTAACTTACAGATCATCTTTGAGGGAAGCCAAGGCAGGAGCCAAAGCAGAGACCACAGAGGAACACTGCTTGTAGGCCTGCTTCTCCAAGCTTGCTCAGCGACCTTTCTTACACAGCCTAGGTCTGGCATTGTCTTAGTCAGGCTTTCTATTCCTGCACAAACATCATGACCAAGAAGCAAGTTGGGGAGGAAAGGGTTTAGTCAGCTTACTTCCACATGGCTGTTGATCACCAGAGGAAGTCAGGACAGGAACTCAAACAGGCCAGGAAGCAGGAGCTGATGCAGAGGCCATGGAGGGATGTTCCTTACTGGCTTGCTTCTCCTGGCTTGCTCAGCCTGCCCTCTTATAGAACCCAAGACTTCCAGCCCAGGGATGGCACCTCCCACAAGGGGCCCTACCTCCTTGGTCACTAATTGAGAAAATGCCCCACAAGTGGATCTCATGGAGGCACTTCCCCAACTGAAACTCCCTTCTCTGTCCCCAACTGAAACTCCCTTCTCTGTGATAACTCCAGCCTGTGTCAAGTTGACACACAAAACCAACCAGTACAGGCATGTATAATGTATAACCTTCTTACACAGCCTAGAGCTGGCATGGCCCACTGTGGGCTGTACCCTTCACTATCAGCCAACAACAATCGTAAAAATGTCCCGTAGACATAACTGTCGACCAATCTGATGGAGGCCATGCATCAGTAGAGAGTCTTTCTTCCTGGATGACCCCAGTTTGTGTCAAGCTGACAAGAACTAACCAGCGCAGGGTAGAAGGCAGAGAGAGTGCTTCTTTGTGGACCTGTATGTTTTTCTAAATGACTATCTGTTTACACCTTCCCACAATTGGAAACCTAATTCACACTTCTTCCTCCTCCCACCCCCATGCAATCCTTGAACTTTGAAAAGGGATAAGAAAACTTCCCCCATTTATTTGGTTACATTTTAGCCAAAAGCACAGCAGTGGTGACCTTCCTGCAGCTGCGGTGCTGGTAAGCCAAGGCATGGCCAAGATACAAAATACGTTCTGCCAAGTGTGGCAGACTGAATGAAAATGGTCCCCATAGACTGTCTAATGGGGAGTTTGGGGCGGCATTATGGGAGGTGTGGCCTTGTTGGAGGAAGCGTGTCCCTGGGAGCAGGAGTGGAATTTGAGGTCTCAGAAGCTCAAGGCAGGTCTAGCGGCTCACTTTCTCTTCCTGCCTCCTGTCGATCTAGACGGAGAGCTCTCAGCTCCTTCTCCAGCACCACGCGTGCCTCCATACCCACCATGACGACAACGGACTAGCCCTCTGAAACTGCAAGTCAGCTCCAAGTCAATGTTTTCCTTTATCAGAGTTGCTGTGGTCAAAGTGTATAGAGCTTCAGAAAGCCTAACTAAGGCACCAAGCACGGCTGGTCGGAGATGCAGCAGAGGCTGCGCCGGCCCTGGGGCACGTTGTCTTTGGGACTCTGCCACCGTGCTGCTTTGCAGTCTGATCTGAAGCAGAGGCTCTCTGAGGAGGGGAAAGAGAGAAAGAAGCTGCACAGAGACTCTGGCTCCTGAAGGTGCAGTGCTAGGTGCTGGCGGCCGACTTGTATCTGAGGTCCCAGGCTCTATACACCTCAAAGGGCAGTGAAACCCTTTTGCCATCATTGAAGGGTCTGCAGTGGAACCTGCACGTGGGTTCCAAAGTCTCGGTGGTGTGTGATTTGACTAGCAAGATGACTGTTTCTCAGTGAATATAACCGCGCTACATTGTATATATGTATGAAACTGAAAAATACACCCCTTTGGTCTGATCTCCTTATGGCTGTGCTTCTTTGGCTACCAGTCACATGATTATCTTTTCCCAGCCCTTTACTGTCGTCATTCATTCATCCTTCTCTCTAAAGCCAGTCTGCTGGAGACAATATACATCATAGGGTCAAAGTTCCTTTAACCTATTCCACCACTCTATCTTCTTCTTCTTCTTCTTCTTCTTCTTCTTCTTCTTCTTCTTCTTCTTCTTCTTCTTCTTCTTCTTCTTCTTCTTCTTCTTCTTCTTCCTCTTCCTCTTCTTCTTCTCCTTCTCCTCCTTCTCCTTCTCCTCCTTCTCCCTCTTCCTCCTCCTCCTCCTCCTCCTCCTCCTCCTCCTCCTCCTCCTCCTCTTCTTCTTAGGTGTGGGGAGGTGGGAGGTTTTGAGACAGGGTTTCTCTGTGTAGCTCTGGTTGTCCTGAAACTTACTCTGTAGACCAGGCTGGCCTCGAACTAAAAAATCTGCCTGCCTCTGCCTCCCAAGTGCTGGGATTAAAGGCATGTGCCGCCACTGCCCGGCCGCTCACCTTTTCTCAATGTTTCTGGCAGCCTCTTTAACTTTGACTCTACCAGATGCCACGGGTATTTGCCAGTTCTGTCTTGTCAGACTCCTTCAAACTTCTTGGGTTTGGATGTCTGTTTGCTCTCTCAGATTTGAGAAGTTTCCAGGCATCCTTTCTTTAAATAAACACTGTCCCTTCTCTCTCTCTTTCTGTATGAGAGTCCCATGAGGCACATGTTGGTCTCTCACGTTATTGTGGAGTTCCCTCAGGTTCTTCTCTGCTTTTTGTTGTTGTTGTTGCTGCTGCTGCTTCTAAATGATCCCAAATGGCTTATCGGTGACTTTTCTGATTTCTTCTGCTGATCGGATGAGCTTTTGAAATTCCTGTGCTGGGAAAACCACACATCACTTATTGTGTTCAGTAGCTTACGAATTCCTATTTCCTTCTCTTTTTGGTGTTCTCTGTCTCTGGGTTAATGATCTCACTTTACCTTCCTATTATTTTACTGAGTGCCGCTCACCCGTTTCCTCTTGCCAACTATGTGTCTTTGAAATAAGCATTTTGAACTATCAAGAACTTCCTAGGCCTGTGTCGATTTCTGGGAGCTGATTGGTTCTCTTGGTTCAGTTACATCTATCTATTACTTCACCTGTTTTGGGTTTTGGTTTGTGACAGAATCAGCCATCTGTCACAATCCTGACAGCAGCTTTATAAAGGAAAGGCCTTTACGGATCAGGTTAGCTGGAAATGCTGGCTGGCTCTTCCACCTTTGAGGGTCTTACCCACCAGACCTTTTTTACAGGCCTCTCTTTTCAGGAGCTTATGATCTCTTGCTCCCTCTGGTGTTCGTCTGCGGAGCTACAGGTCTCCTGGGATAGAAAGGTCCTGGGTTCTGCATCCTCTAAGCATACGCAGTACAGACAGTCCCCGATTTACAAGGGTTTGAGTGAAAAGTTCTCTGCTAAGATCTGAAAATGCTATGCATTCTGTAAACTCTTCCAGCGCAGTGACGTATACTCCAGCACCCGCATGGCAGAGACTCACATCGCTCTGTGGTCAGCGGTGTGATAGCCCCATAAGTAACCAGGACCTTGCAGCGTCCCGTGTAGGGAAGCTGCGGTGTTTGGTAGGTTAGAAGTATCGGAAGAATGTGACGGTGATTCATATTGCTTTCCAAAATCTAGACTCACGTAAGAGGCAAGCAACGCATAGCCTCTGGTTAAGTCTGTAAGGGATTATGTCGATTACACTAAAAGTGGGCGGTACCATTACTTGGGCTTCGATCTTGGACTGCATCAAAAGGAGAGGACCAGCTGAGCTCAAGCCTACCCTCTGATTGTGGGTGGGATGTGACTGTTTCCAGCTTCTGACACCTTAACCCCCCCCCCCCAACAGGACAGGCTGCATCTTGAGCAGTGAGATAAAATGAGCTCTTCATTCCTTAAATTGCTTCTGTTGGAGTAGTTCATCAGCAACGAAAAAATTACTCAGACAACGGACCTTCCAGCTGTTACCGCAATGCTGTCGACCTCTTTCAGCCTTCTCAATCTGGGCTCGCCCCCAACCCCCCGCGAGACTGATCAAAGAAAATAGCAATAGCGAAGAGCTGAGATCTGAGATGCATTCAGGGTAGCTACAGTGTGAAGAGAACAAATATAGGGAGGCTATATAGCTTCATGGCACCAACAAGAGGTTTACATACAAATAGAAGGCAAGAGGTGTGTGTAACCAAGCAGGTCCTCTCGAGGGGTGGCCCTACCCGCCATTAACCCATCATCCCACCATTTTCTTCAGTTCAGTTTGTCCTGCAATTTGTACTGACAAGTCAGACCTGTATGAAATTTCTTCCTCTGAGATGGCTTTCCCTGGACTGGCTGTAGGCTCAGCCCCTTCCTTCTCCCACTGTGAGATCCTTGGGCCCTTCCGATTTCTTTAGGACTATTGTTTTAACAGTGTGATCACCAAAGAGAGGGTCCAACTGTCTCTCCTTAGAATATCTTCCCTTCCGCTCTTTACAGGGATTCTGGGTTCTCTTTTGTGACTTCTCAGTCTCTGTCGATAAATAGATTTTAAAAATGGACTCAGGGGCTGGCAAGAGGGCTCTGTAGGCAAAGGTGCTTGCTGCACAGACCTGACAGCACGAGTTCAATCCACGGAAGGAGAGAACTGACACAATATTGTTTCTGAATGCTCCTACCCCTGACATGCGACTACACGTTGAACAGAAAAACCAACCTCTTGTTGACTACTCACCCCTTAGCTTGTTGGAGATGGCAACTGGAACCCGGTTCCCCCACTCTTGTCTCCTAACTCAGGGTGTAAGTGCATCTTCATCCATGTTGGCCAGGCTGAAGTCCAAATTGGCAATGCCTGCTGGGAGCTACACGTGCTTAGAACATGGCATCCAGCCGGATGACCAGATGCCAAGTGACAAGACCATTGTTGGAGGAGCTGACTCCTTCAGCACCTTCTTCAACGAGACAGGTGCTAGCAAGCATGTGTCCATGGCAGCGTTCATAGATTTGGAACCCACAGTTGCTGATGAAGTTCACCCTGGTACCTACCACTTCTTTTCCGTCCTGAGCAGCTCATCACAGGCAAAGAAGGCACTGCCAAAACTATGCCTGTGGCTACTAGACTGCTGGCAAGGACGTCATTAGCCTTGCATTTGCAGGCTGGCTGACCGGGACACCGGTCTTAAGGGCTTCTTGGTTTTCCGTAGCTTTGGCAGGAGAGCTGGCTCTGGGTTCGCCTCCCTGATGATGGAGCGGCTCTCTGTTGATTATGGAAAGATGTCCATTTGCCCAGTGTAGTGGCTATTCCTGGTTGTCAACTTGACTACATCTGAAATGAATTACAATCCAGAATTAGAAGGCTCACCTGTGGCCCTAATCTGGAGGCTGAGAGATACAAGTTTCTGACCTGAATCTTGGCATGGAGACCTTGAGGAATAGTGGCTACGAATCCCATAGGATTAACATAGAAAGCTCTGAGTTCAAGGTCATCCGGGGTTAAAGGTGTGGTGGCACACACCTTTAACCTGGGCCACACTTTTTGCTGGAGACGTATATAAGGACATTGAAAGAAGGAAAGCTCTCTCTGCTTCGCCTGCTTGCCTTGTGAGACTGAGCAATTGCTGGATCCTTGGACTTCCATTCACAGCTGCTGCCGTGACTGTTGTTGGGAGTTGATTGTTGGGAGTTGGACTACAAACTATAAGTCATCAATAAATCCCTTTACTACATAGAGACTAAGTTCTGTGACTCTAGAGAACCCCTAACTAAGACACCCAGCCTTCCCCAGCCGTTTTTCTGCCAATGTCATTAAACCTCACGTTTCCATCCTCACCACCCATGCCACTCTGGAGCACTCTGATGGTGTCTTCATGGTCGGCAATGAGGCTATCTACCATATCTGTCATAGAAACCTTGATATTGAGCACCCAACACACACTAATCTCAATAGTCTAATTAGCTAGATTATGTCTTCCATCATTGCTTCCCTCAGATTTTATGTGGCCCTGAATGTTGCCTTGACCGATTCCAGACTAACCTGGTACTCAACTTCTGTATCCACTTCCTTCTGGCCACAGATTTTCCTGTTGTCTCTGAAGAGAAATCTTACCACAGGCAGCTTTCTGTAGCAGAGATCACCAATGCCTGCTTTGAGCCATCCAGCCATATGGTGAAATGTGACCCTTGCTGTGGTAAAAACATGACTTTCTACATGCTGTCCCTTGGTGATATGGTACCTACAGATGTCAAGGCTGCCATTCTCATCATCAGGATTAAGCACAACATGCAGTTTGTGGACCAGTGCCCCACTGGTTTCAAAGTCGGTACTAATTACCTGCCTCCCAATCTGGTACCTGATGGAGACCTGGCTGAGCATTACTGCCTCCAGCCGAGCCAGTCGAAGGTCCCTCAACCTGCGGGAGGAATTGGGGTCCCGGTAATCAGGCAGGCAAGGAGTTGTTGAGAATGACACACAGACGCTAACACAAGGGAGTGTTGAATCTGAGTGTATTTTCTCAAAATAGGCATCAGGCTTAAATGGTCATTACAGAAGGCAAAAGGAAGTTAGATAATACACCAGTCAAGGTACATGAGGTCATCTGAAGCACAATGGTTCTATAGAAAAGTAAATATATTTAAATTGACAGGAGCTTGGCATCAATCTCATCTATAATCAGGCTAATCTTAGAAGCCAGGTATAAACAGTTTCCATTCTAATCTATAGTATAACCCATGACCAGCTGGTCCCAACTATGCTAATCCTCTGGGTTGGCAGAAATATGCCCCAGGGATCCCCTTGTTTCTAACTTTACCTAGAACAATACAATAATCTAATTCCTGGGAGTGACTCAACTACAATTCTAATGTAGTCTGTCACATCTGAGGTAATGAGGATTCTTAAACTTCAATGCCCGACTTTCTGCACTATCTCCCTAACAACGCTGGAGGCGATTAGTCAGAATGGGTAACATTCTTTATGAAATTCCAAGCCGAGGTTTGGTTCAGCATAGACTAGGATGTTGGAACATTGGTGAAGGTCAGAAAGCAACGTCCAATTTTGCTTAGCTATTTTTAAATCATTCCTTGGGGGCACCTCTATACAGAAAGAAAGCATTCGAGACCTTCCATTGACTATCGCAAGAACAGATCTGGGTCATTTCCTAGTTAGGAATGCCAAAAGGGGTTCCAGGAGACTAGCTTCCTTGAAGCTTTTTGTCTTGTGGACTGCTGTCACACAGACTCGACTGGAGTGGGTGTGGCAATTACCACAGCCATTGCTGAGGCCTAGGCTTGCCTAGACCATATGTCTGACCTGATATGTACCCTGTGTGCTTTTGTGCAGTGGGATGTGGGTGAGGGCACGTAGAAAGGAGAGTTCTCTGAAGCCTGTGAAGACATGGCTGATCCAGAGATGGTTGATGAGGAGGTTGGTGCAGATTCTGTTGAAGAGGAGGGCGAGGATTCCCTGGAGCGCATCAGACTCCCAGAACTTCACATTCAACACTGGCTGACATGCACTGATGCTTCTGTTTCATCTTTTTTTTTTTCCTGCGACCATGTCTCTCTCTTCAATGTATCCCTGTAAGTTTTTTCCCCCCATGGTGTCTCAAAGTAAAAACTTAAGTAAGAAAAAGAAATTAAGAACAAAACAAACAACAACAAAAGCAGAAGCACCCAGGAGGAAGTCTATACACCATTTTATTAGAGCTCGAAAGACTCAACAGGGTAGAAAAGAGGCGACTGTCAGCAGCCACTGAGAGCAGTGTGCTGAGAGAGAGAGAGAGAGAGAGAGAGAGAGAGAGAGAGAGAGAGAGAGAGAGAGAGAGAGCGCCGGGAGATGCTTTTGGGAGCAGCTCCATGGGGGACGGGGTGGAGTATCTTACAAAAGAGCCAGAATGGCCAGACTGTCAGGGAAGATTTGACCCTGGATGTCAACTGGTGTCTGAAAAAGAGGTGGAAAGAGGGAAAGGTTTCTTTTCTTGAGCTAGAAGTCAGAAGCCCACTGGCAGCTTGGCCAGATGTAGCAACATGCTGAGGGAATGTCCAAGTACAGGAACTCATCAAGGGATGCATATGGTCCTCACTAGTAACAACGGGGATGGGGACGCTGGTCCACAATGTCTCCCCCAGCACCTGACTTGTTCTTTTCAGCACACATTGAAGGTAGAGAGCAAGACCCTCCCCAGCCCTCCCTCCGGAAGGAGTAAGGCCCACTGGAGCCAGTGAGTGTGAACCTCCCTAAGGGCAAGTCACACCTCATTGTCTTTCCAATAGCCACATGCACCACAGTGGCAGTAACCCTCTCCAAAGGGCTACAGAGACCATAAATGAAGATGTTTCCTGAAGTATATCTGAGTTGGTAAGGTACAGCAGGTCAGGGTGGCAAAGATGGCCAGGTAAAGATTCTTGCTATTGAGCCTGAAGACTTGGTTTAGATCCCAGCTACCCACACAGTGCTTCTGCTTGTTGTCTTTTGATGTCAATGCACCCCATGCCCTGCGTATTGCCTTTCAAAGCAAATTTCCAATATCCCCAGCTGTTCCCCACATGTATCCAGCCTTTAGTGGTGACCCTGAGCACAGACCAGGCCCTAGAGGCATAAAGACTGTACCCAACGTATAACCCACTGTCCTTCAGTGATGCTCGTCACACTCAGTCAAATGAAATTCACTCAGACATAACACTATAGAAAGGCAAGCAATTTGATCACGACCAATTTGTCCAATTACATCTTGACAAAAAGAAAGATGGATTCTTATTGAACCTCTATGAATGATATTAATTAAAACAGAGGAACTCAATAAAAGTATCTGTTCATGAATCTTAAGAGATAATTGGAAGTGTGATATGGAAGGGTGTTTTGTCCTAGGAAAGCACAGCCTGTTAAACTGAAAGGATGAGAGAGATGCAGAAGAGAGAGGGGGCATCAGATACTGTTCACAGCATTGTACAAAGTTATAGTCCAGCCACTCATCCATTCAAATAGTTATACATATACATATGCATGTACATACACACACACACACATACATATATTGGAAGAGGGAAGGTGGAGTCTAGCCTAGGTACATAATTTAGGCTGGCCTGGATCTTGTGACACTACATTTTCAGGCCCCCTCCGAGTGTATCACTATACCTGACTTTAGAGGACTGGACTGGACATTTTCTGCTCTGGACTAAAGTGATTTCCAGAAAGCTCCCTGTTTCCAGTGACACGGTCTCAACAAGGTACTAGATACTCTTCCCTATTGTTTTTATGGTGTAGAGTCCTGTTCATAGAGCTCAGAAACTCTTCTATTTGGGATATGCATTCTGTCTTGATTTCACTACTCCTTGTGTGGTGGTTTGAATAGGTATAGCCCCCACAGACTTATGTGTTGGAATGCTTGGTCATATGGAGTAGCTCTGTTAGGAGGTATGGCCTTGTTGGAGGAAGTGAGTCACTGTGGGGGTGGGCTTTGAGGTCATATATGCTCAAGTAACACCCCATATGGCATTCAGTTTCCTTCTGCTGTCTTCAGATCATGATGCAGATCTCTCAGTTACCTCTCCAGCACTATGCCTGTCTGCACACGGCTATGGTTCCTGCCATGATGATAATGTACTAAACCTTTGAGACTGTAAGCCAGCCCCAAACTGAATGTTTTCCTTTACAGAGTTGCTCTGTAAAGCATGGTGTCTTGTCACAGCAATAGAACCCTAACTAAGAGACTTTGTAACAGTGTCTCTGGTCTATGCCCATCCCAGAGGACCAGCCTTGGCAGACTTGACCACTAGTGCCTCATGGGCTACCCTGTGTCACATGGAAACCTGAGCCTCGGTATCCACACTTAAATTAAATTAAAATTAAATATGAAATTAAAAATAACACCTTAATCTATTTACCTTTTCTTTACTGGTGGACTTCAAATGGTTTAAAACTGGAGATGAAGTTGGAGTTAAGCTATGTGATACTTGATGCTTGGGAATGAAAGCCATAGCTGGAGGTTTGATCTTAGTTTTGCAAAGTAAGCTACATGGTTGCTTATTTTAATAGGTAGCCTTGGAATCATTCTGGTTTCATGATGCCTTTACATCCTTTGAAACTTTTGGCAACAAAGCTTTCCTAATACTGCCAATGGGACACTTTCCTTATTTACTTGACTGAGTCTGTTCTCTGAATTTAAGGGGAAAAAACCCAAAGGCTTGTTCATTCTTTTTTTTCCTCCTCCTCCCCTCCCCTTTTAACGTTTTTTAATAGTGTTTCTCTGTGTAGCCCTAGCTGTCCTGGGACTCACTCTGTAGGCCAGGCTGGCCTTGAACTCACAGAGACCAGCTTGACTCTGCCCTCTGAGCACTTGGATTAAAGGTGTGTGCCACCACGACCAGGTTTCTTCCCTTTTCTTTGTCCTCATTCATCTTTCTGTCCACTTGCCCTGTCCTCTGCTTTCTCATGCTTTCTCAACCAGAGTTCTTACGTAGGGGCAGACAGTTGATTGAAAAGGGCTTTATTGGCAACCATCTCAGTGGTAGAACAAGAAATGGTTCCTGTGTGCACTCTGAAGGAGACACCCAGAATTACTAATCTAGTTTGAGGCATCTCTCTCAACAAACTAACCTTGTAGTCCTTCCTCTGACCTTGAACCACACAATGAAACCCTTGGCTTAGGTTACACATTCTCCCTTATTGAATAGGTAGGAGGAGAACGTTACACAAAAAGAGAAGGTTGCTGGTAGGAAAGATTGATGCTGTATATGAATGGCGGCTAAAATTTTAATTTGATCAAGATTATGCTTAGGGAAAAAAAAAAAACAGGATGAGGGCCAGTGAGATGCTCTTTGGGTAAAAGCACTTGTTGGAATGCAAACCTGACAACCAGAGTTCTGTCCCTAGGAACCACCACAATGGAAGAAGAGAAGTGATTCCCAAAAGTTGTTCTGTGATCTCCACAAGTGCACAGCGTGTCAACATCGCTTTTATTTCCTCAGATGAAGTGATGAGATGAGAGCCATACCCAAGCTGTGTGAGTAGATGGCTTGGGTTGAGCCCAGAGCATTTCCTTTTCTGTTCTAACTACCCCTAGGTCTAGGCCTGGAGCCTTCCATCCTCCTTACAATCAATTGTACAGTCTGGTATTTCAAGCTGAGTGATTCAATCTGGCTTCTCTTGGATTCTGACTATATTGCTCTGCTTGGCCTCCTATTAACTTTGGCAATATGTTCTAGTCTTTTGTTTCCTTCTCCTTCTCTAGCTAATTCTGTCTTCTCCTGTGTCTTGTTTGTTCTCTCTGTACCGCATCTCTGTAAAATTGTTCTAGTAAAGCTGCCCCCCCCCCCCAAGTAACCTCTCTTCCTCTGCTGTTCTTATGTGAGTTGGGTGCATCCTATCTGTAACTCATTCTGTCAATTCTTTCTCTGATTCATCACTTTGTCTGCCCCTCAATTAGATGTCACTTTCAAATATTATGGCTTTTTCCTTCTACAAACTAACCTTACCTTCATTGTTAGAGATTAAAGGTGTGTACTAAGAGTGTATCTGAATTTCAGCCAGATCCAGGGTGTATCTGCATCCTGACTGGCTCATATCTTTAAATGTGATCCCTTGCATAAACTGTTAAAATGAGCATCTTTGTATTTGTATTGTTTTCAACATTGCCAAGGTGCTATGGGAAATTAAAATTACAAAATTAGAAAAAAATAAAATTATTTAAAAAAAAAATGTGATCCCTTGCCAGAGCAGCTTTGTGGCTGCATTAAATTTCCTCTACAACTGTAGTACACACACACATACACACATACACACATATACATACATACACACACATTGTAATAATTGTCAATAAATTTTTTAAAACTGAGGATGAACACATCTTAAGGCACAGAAATCTCATTCTAATAAGATACTAGTAAAAACTGTCACACTTGGGTACAAAGAAGATCTTCATTGCATTCATGTTTTGTTGTGGGTTCCCCCCCTTCATTTTTATTTTATGTATATGGGTGTTTTAGCTGTATACATATCTGTGCACCATATGTATGTAGTGCCTGTGGAGGTCAGAGAGGATGTCAGATCCTCTGGGACTGAGGTTACAACTAGTTGTGAGTCTCCAGGTGGTGCTGGGAATTGATTCTAAGTTCACTTAACCACTGAGCAATCTCTGTGGTTTGTTTTTGTTTCTGTTTCCTATCAGTCAGTGGAGACTGAGTGAATGCAACGTGATCCACTGACACAGTGAGACACTGCTGCTGGTTCAATGTGGTAGACTTCGGGGATCAACTTGAGTTTTGACAGTGTCCTAAAAGGGGAAAAGGTAAAGTGATTATTAACTAGACTAGACAGGGCTTAAAAGCACACAGAGCAATACCATGATTTAAGGAATTTATATGCAGCATTAAAAAACAAGCATGGGAGAAAGGAGTAACGTAAGGCTTGGAGATGATTGTCCCTTGGCCTTCGCACGTCAGGGTGTCTTGCAAGTCAGCCAGTGATAGCTTTGTTCAGGAGCAGTTGTTTTTGAAGACTATTTGTGTATTCAACAGCAGACTTTGAACATTTAAAAGATGTCTTCTGCTGAAGCCGAGCTCAGGCATGCTTGCTGATCAGAACAAAGGCCTCAAGTCCAGAGCTTGTTTCTTTTAATACCTCCCCTGTGTGTGTGCAGGTGTCCGCTGGCCCACTTCCCGTTGCTCTATGGAAGCTGGAACACAGAGTATTGCTACAACAATGCTGATGGGGCTGTTGCTGCGGACGGAGCACGTCATCCTTTGTTTTTGACCTTGCAGTCGGTGTCTTCTGCTAGCCTCTTAAAGATAGTACCAGGCTAATATATTGGTTTACAAATAATGTAAAATATCACACTGTTCAGAGCGCTTAACAATTTTTTTTAAAGATTTATTTATTATTATATCTAAGTACACTGTAGCTGTCTTCAGACACACCAGAAGAGGGCATTGGATCTCATTACAGATGGTTGTGAGCCACCATGTGGTTGCTGGGATTTGAACTCAGGACCTTCGGAAGAGCTGGCAGTGCTCTTACCCACTGAGCCATCTCACCAGCCCCAGAGTGCTTAACAATCACCATGTCAAGTTTAGAGTTTTCTCTTAGGCTTTCTTTTCTACCAGTTTTTGATTCTTCTGGAACCTGCCTGCATTTCTTAGCTCATGGACTTCTCCTGCATATTCAAAGCTAGCTCCTAGTATTTTTCCATCTGTCTCCCTAAATCACTCTTTCCATCATCATGTGATGTGTGTGTGTGTGTGTGTGTGTGTGTGTGTGTGTGTGTGTGTGTGACTCTGATTCTCCTGTTTCTTTCCTATTATGACTTTCATGATATTTTGGGCCCATCCAGATTATCCAGGCTAATCTCATGTCAAAGTCTCCAAGTTGAAAACAACTTCAGAATTCCTTTCCATAGGTAAGTAAAAAATAACATCTACAGGTTGTGCAGAATAGGGCCAGGCTATCTCTGGGGGCCATTGGTCAGCTTGCTGTACTAGCTGGGAAGTTACACTGCAGCCTAGAAGTTCCATTTGTGTTGTCTGCCTTGGAAAGACTCATATTAACACAAGGAGCTCCCTTCTAGGATGTTGATGTAGCACTCTTCATAATAATGGAAAACTGGAAAAAACTTCTTTAGCATCGTGTAATTGTTTAAAAGATAGCACTGGTTCAAATATTGGCTGTGTGCCCTTGAGGAATTTACTTAACTTCTCTGTGACTTGTTTTCTCGGAGGTATCATAGCTGGTTATATATCATCGGGCTGTACACAGGGGGAGGGGGAGGTTTAGTTGGTGAGTGGCTGCCTAGCCTGTGCAAGGCACTGCTGAACCAGGTGTGGCTGCCTGTTGAGAGGATGCTGTGACTGCTCTGAGTCACTCTGGTCTTTCCATTTCCATTTTACCAGGAGCTTCCCCCCCGCCCCCTTTATTTCGAGGCTGGAGAGTGATTGTACGTCTGGTGGGTAAGGGAAGGTCCCCGTCTGTTTCGCACCAACCGTGCAGCTCCGATTGACAAATGGCTTGTTCTTGGGAGGAGAGAGTGTCTTATTATATAGACTCATTAGGATGAACTGAGACTGTAGGGCACATAGGCCTGGTAAAGCCTCCTCATGGAGTTGGAAACATGGCTCAGTGGCTAAGACCACTGGCAACTTTCTGAGAGGACTCAGGTTCGATTCTCAGCTCCCATATGGCAGCTCACAACCATCTGTAATTCCCCTCCCATGGAATCTGATGCCCCTTTCTGGCCTCTGCAGGCACTAGGTACACAGGTGGTAGGTACACACAAATACACGCAGGTGAAACACGCATGACACATGAAATGTTAAAAACTTTAAACTTGTGAACTTACTGTCATTCAGTAAATTTGTCTGTTTCTTGAGAGACACACACACCTCTGATCCCAGCATTATGGGGGTGGAGTCAGGAGGAGCACAAGAAGGTGCTCTGGGCTCCACTAGAATGGTGCGGGACGAGGGCTATTTGAATGTTTACTGCTGTTCTAATAGAGGGCTACCTGAAATGAGCCTGCAGCTCTCCCCAATAATTAAAAGGGCATTCTTCATCTCTCAGTGGAAAATACCTCAGATATGTCCCAGTGAGCTCACAGAGCAAGACGGGAGCAACATGTACTGTATGATACCATTTGCATAAGTTAAAACTACAAAGCCACATTTCAGATTGTTCCTGGATGGGAAAATGTGCACTAAGAGCCGAGTGCATATAACCTGCACGTCCACACTTCCCTGCAAAGAAAGAAAGATTTCAGCTGCTCTTGAAGTTTTCTCTCTTTCTTTTGTTTTTGTTTTTGTTTTTGTTTTTTGTTGTTGTTGTTGGTTTTTTTTTTTTTTTTTTGAGACAGAGTCTCTCTGTGTAGCCCTAGCTGTCCTGGAACTCATTCTGTAGACCAGGCTGGCCTCGAATTCAGAAATCCTCCTGCCTCTGCCTCCCAAGTGCCGGGATCAAAGGTGTGTGCCACCACCACCTGGCCTGTTTTCTCTCTTTCGAATGTCAATTTTTCTATTCCTTTGACTTTAAAAAAAATTATTTTATCATTTTTTTGTGTCAAGTACATTTTTTTTTTTTGCTGTTTATTTTTGAGATCGCCTTTTAATGACGCATTTCTCCCTTCCTTCTCTTTCCTCCAAACTCTCCCATGTGTCCTCCCTGCTCTCCTTCAAACTCATGGCTTATTCTCATCCCTCGTGATCGCTTGCACACATGTATTTGTACATACTCATGTACCTCTGAATATAACCTGTTGAGTTGCTTGTATGTATGCTGTGTTACTTGCATGTCTGTTTCAGGGCTAATCATTTGGCACTGGACAACCAATCGGTGTGCAATCCCCTGGGGAGGACTGCCTCTCTCGCTCCCAGCTTGCCTCCATGGCTTATAGTTCTGTGTGTAGGGCTGAGACCTTGTGGGCTCTTTCCTGTGTGTCTATTGGTGTCATCCTTGTTCAGCTCTCGTTTGGGCAGTCCTGCTGGTGAGACTTTATGGGTGTGGCTTCTGATGTTACTAGGGAATGCAATCTTACAGCAAGTTCCCTGATCCTATGGCTCTTACGGTCTTCCCACCCCCTCTTCCACAATGTTCCCTGAGCCTTAGGTGTGGGTCGAAGTGTTCTGTAGATGTATCCATTGGATCTGGGCTTACAGCTCTGAATATTGACTGGTTGTAGTTTTCTGTAGTGGTCTATCTGTTCTAAAGAGAAATTTCCTTGACAAGGGGTGAAGCCCACACTTACCTGTGGGCATAAGAAAAAATGTTTATAGATACTTGTTAAAGTTTAGTAAATCGTGGATCTAAATTCTCCTCCAATAGTTATGATTTCACTAGCACTGATTAGTTAGATAGGTGTCCTGTACTAGGCATGGTATCTCTCTTGTTGGGCCACATGTAAGTTTGTACATCAGGTGTGTGTCTGACACATGCAGAGTCCAGAAGAAGGCATTGGATCCTTAGATCTGGAGTTACTGATAGCTGTGAGCTGCCACCTGGTTGCTGGGATTTGAACCCAAGTCCTCTGGAAGAGCAGCCAGTGCCCTTAACTGCTGAGCTTTCTATTCACGTGCCTATTCCCCTCACCTCCCCTTCTGAGACAGGGTCTCTCTACAAAGTTTTGGGTTGTCCTGGAACTCACTGTGTAGATCAGGCTGGCCTTGAACTCACAGAGATCTGCCTGCCTCTGCCTTCTGAATTGTGGTATTGAAGGTGTGTGTCACCATGTCTGGCTCAAAAAAAAAATTTTTTTTTTTTTGAAAAGGAAACAGGGATTATAGAGATGTTCAATGGTTAAGGGTGCACACTGCTTCTGCTGAGGAGGACCCAAGTTTGTTTTCTCAGTGTTCAAGTGCCTGTAACTCCAGCTCGAGGACACCTGGCGCCCTCTTGTGGCTTGCTACTGCACGCACGCGCACAACCAGGCATCCGCAGCTAGCTAAAAAACAATAAAAACAACATGAGGCGCAGTATCAGTCTTGTTTTGATTTGCTGGTGATACAGGTGCTGTGATGCTTTTATTCCGCGGCCAATTTCATAATTTAAAAAAAATTATAAGGACCAGTGGGCCTTGGAAGTTTCGGATGTTTTAGCATTGGTCTTTGTTGCCCAGTGAACTGCACTGTGGGGTGATCGGTGGTCTGCCTTCTTTCATCAGCACATTCTGATGCTGGCAGGGGCAGGTCATTTTCCGAAGCCAGTTGGAGGTTCCAAAGCTGACTGCCTCACCCTGTGGCCGTGCACTGCCAGGTAACCAAGCAGCCGCCTGCACTCCACTGCAACCTTCTGTCAGCTCCGGGTTCTTTTACCACATAGACTCTATTTAATCTATTTAATCTCAGTACTTGGGAGGCAGAGGCAGGCAGATTTCTGAGTTCTAGGCCAGCCTGGTCTACAGAGTGAGTTCCAGGACAGCCAGGGCTACACAGAGAAACCCTGTTTCGAAAAACAAACCAAATCAACCAACCAACCAAACAACCCCCCCCACCCCCTTAGCATCCACGTGGACCTAGGAGCTTCTGTCTTTTTTAGAATAGTATTTCATTTTATGCTCGCAAGCCTTCTGGGTTGTGCCCACTCAGCCCTCCTATGCCCTGACCTTTGGCATTCACGAAAATTTCTCTTCTTTTCTCCTCTGCGCATTTCCTCGCTGTCTTTCTTCATAGCTCTGCCTTTCCCGGAATGTCTTAGTTGGAGTTGCACAGACATTCTGTCCTTTCACTTAGTGATACGGACTTCTCTCTCCATCTTCATATTCCATTGTCCGATGTGATATAGTTTAGATCCCATTTACCTGTGAAGTACATCCTGGCTGCTTCCAAGTTTTTGCAATTACGAATAAAGCTACTGTAAACACTTTGGGTAAATACTGAGAAGCAGATGCAGGATCATATGGTAAGAGCAGTTTCGGTTTAAAAGTTGTTTATACAAGTTTCCATGTGTACATGTGTCTTTCCCTTAGTCTTGGAGTCACTTCATTCTCACAGTGTCAAAGTTTCCTCCTAAAATTTTACAAGGACATAATTGGTGACTATATTTCAAGATTACCCTAATTATTTTTATGTTGTTTATATAACTTGGAGATATTGGTTTAGGAAAAATTGTTAACTCTCATCTGGAATTAAGTATGGGGTCATAATTTCTTATGGACTTAGTGTGTGCCAGTGTATTAAAATGGACATATTCATTTCTGAAATACAGTTTGGTTAGAATGAGCTCCTTGCTTTATTTAGCGATAAATTATAGTGTACAGAACATTTTCTACCAGTCACAGATATACTAGGCTCATCTTGATCATCACTACCCTTAATGTAGCATCGGTGACCTTCCAAGAATTCCTGATCTTTGTGGAGAGACAAATATTGAGCAAATGCAGGGCTCTGGATCGCACTGTCCCACTACCAACCAAGCTCCACCCTGCTTCTAAGCCTGCGAGACTGGGATGTTCAGGGTGGTGTGGCAGATGTCCTGTGTGTTCTCTGTGAGTACAGGAATTGACTTTAAGGAAGCCCAGTTAAGGAACTAAAGGTTTCTGGTATCCTGATAGGTTTAGACTTACGGAAGAGGCTGTGGGAGTGCCCTTGGCCCCCGAGGAGTGAAGATGCAGCCAGATGGTGCGGATTTTGAAACAAGGAAGGAATTCACCAGATGCTGGACTTACCAGCACCTTGATATTTAGACTTTTCAGTTTCTAGTACTGTAGCCAACAAATTTCTGTGACTTTAAATTACCAAACCTAAGGCATTTTAAACAAATGTTTGTGTGTGCCTCATTACAGAGAAGAAACAGTTAACCATGGATTGCTACATCAGCAGAACAGGCTGCTGCTCAGTTTTAGAATTTGTGTCAATTCTTGATGCTTTGATAAAATGTGTCCTTTGTGATATTAAGTGGCTACATATCTGTGGAGAGGCTGCTCTTTCTCGGGACAGGCTCTAGGTGGTATTGATTCCATGCCTATGATGGGCACCAGGGAGGTCAAGCTTTGAACAGGGCAGGTGTACCAGGAGTAGCCTCTGCCCCTCCTAACCAGCATTCCAACTGCCTTCTTGTGTGTGTGTGTGTGTGTGTGTGTGTGTGTGTGTGTGTGTGT
>JADRCD010171878.1:0-10270 GCA_019843815.1 Montemys delectorum
GCCACCACTGCCCGGCTAAGGTTTGTTTTTTGACCAACATTCTTAAAATGGGAGGGCTTATTAGTGTTGTATAAGGAACTTTATAAAACACTAGTAGTGTTGTATAAGGTTCTGCTGGGCTGGATATGGTGGCACAGCAGAGGCAGGCTGATCTTTATGACTTTGAGGCCAACCTGGTCTACAAATTGAGTTCCAGGACAGCCAGGGTTACATTTGAGGCTAGCCTGTGCTACATGAGATCTTTGTTTTCTTTAAAAAAACAAAAAACAAACTTTTGTTTTTGTTTTGTTGTCCCAGAAGAGCAGGCGAGACTGCCTGATCTCATTCCTAGCTGCAGTAGCCATCAAGCATTTGGAAGTTGGGGGCTCTTTTCTGTGTGCAGCTCTTGGGAGTTTGTTTTGTAGATCTTGGATGTTGATCTGAGCAAGTTTCCATCTTCTGTCCTCTCTAAAGGACTCTGAGGGTTGAGCTGCTGCTGTTGTGTTACATGCCGTGTATAATGGACTGGCAGAGTCATTCCCTAGAGGGTGACTGGATGTAAATAGGACGATTTGTTAGCATCACAAGAAGCAGGTTTTATTTAATTACTTTTCCATTTTAATGCTCTTTCTTCTTTGCTTTTAGGGCTGAAATATTTCCCAGTCAGTCTTTGAATTTTGAGAAGTTCTTTATGGCCATTGATAACTTTGGGGAATTGGATTTATTTTCACAATGGTTTCTAAAAGGATGAGCTCACACTAAGTATATTTATTTGTGGCATTATTTGCTTGACAAGATACATTTCTTGCCTCTTGGCTACTGCAGTAGTTAGGATCTGCTCTTTGCTATAGAACTTTGTCTCTTTAGAGTCTCAGGATTTGAAGCGCACCTAGGTTCATCCTTGATTGTTGTAGCAATGTGACAATATTGTTGTGGGATTCAGAAGCCAAAATGTGCTTGATATTTTGCTTACAAGTAGCATTTCACATTTGCAAGATGGAGTTATCTGCATCAATCAGTATTACAGTTTTGAGAAGTTGAAGAACTTGAACCATTTTGAATAGTCTCCTGTTGTCATTAACAAACAAAATTGAAAGTTAAGATGCCAAAGTGTTCACACACATGTGAAAATGGACTGCTCACCAATTTTCTGCCCTATGTCATTTGCGTAGTAGGTTTTTATTTTTTTAATTTTCACATAACACCCCACCCACCAGTCTAACAGCTAACAATGGTTGATGGCTGACAAATACTCTAGCTGTAACTGGATCTGTTTTCTCAACAGACCTTGGGGTTTGGGCTAATAGTGGTTGGGGTGCCCATGAGCCAGCCCAGAGGTGGGCATTGCCAGCTTGCGGATAGGTGTGAATGCTAGCTCCTTGTGTGTGCCTTTTGATAGCAGAAAGCAACCCTTTGCCGTAGAAGGAGCAGAACCTGCCCTCTTAGCCTTTCAGCTGAGATTTCTTTTGTGGTTTGGCTGTTTGGTTGTTTTGTTTTTTTGAGATAGTATTACTATTTTGCCGTGGTTGGTCTTGAACTCAGATCCAATACATCTCTGCCTCTGGTGTGCTAGGTTTGAAGACAGATGCTTCCTGGAGGCATTCTTAGAAGATGGGTGTGAATAAAGTGCACAAACTTTCTTTTTTAAACCACAGGATGGCAACACTTCTATGTTCAGGTTTGGTCATTTGTGCTGAGTTAGCACTCAGAAAACTAAACTTCTCCCAGTCCCTCAGCAGCTGCAGTTTGATGTCCATTTGACAGCAGCTCTGTGGCTTTCAGCTGAGGGAGCTTGCATAAACCATGGGACTTAGCTTGTCATGATAGGACTTGGTTAAGTGAATCAGGAGTCTGAATTATTCATTCTTCTCCATCCTCCTGTTCATATCACATTCCTGCTGTGCCTTTGGGGCATCTTGCCAGTCTTATGTGTAATTGATTTTTCCATAGTCTGTGTATATGGGTTGTGTACCTGATTACCTAGGGTAGATACATGTTAAGCATAGGTAGGCAAAATTGGAACAGTCCATGGTAGAATTTCTTTGCTGCCTATTGAGGAGTGATGATGATTTTCCTGGGGTCTCAGCAGACATTTGAGGGGAGTTGTTCTTTTTTGTTCTGTAGCCCAGTTATAGAGTTTGGACTCATAGTACTAGAAGGAATTTAGGGATGACATGGGCTAGAGGGGCAGCAAGCTGTATAGGAGTAGATTGTCTCCTGCATGGAAGGCTGTGTTTGACTAACCGCTTTTGTTTGTTTGTTTGTTTTTGCTTTTAGGATAGGTCTCATGTAGTTCGTGATTATGTTGAACTCATTGTGTAGCTCTCAAGGATGACCTTGAAATTCTCATCTTTTTTTCTCCCCCCACTTATATGGTTTTGGCTCTTTATAAAAAAATCAGTGTTCATAGGTATGTGGGTTTATTTCTGGGTCTTTGATTCAATTCTATTGATTTGAATTGAAAATGAAGCCACAACATACCCAAACTTATGGGACACAATCAAAGCAGTCCTAAGAGGAAAACTCATAGCTTTAAGTGCCTTCAAAAAGAAACTGGAGAGAGCATACAACAGCAATTTGACAGCACACCTGAAGGCGCTAGAACAAAAAGAAGCAAATTCACCCAAGAGGAGTCAAAGGCAGGAAATAATCAAACTCAGGCCTGAAATCAACCAAATAGAAACAAAAAGAACTATACAAAGAATCAACCAAACCAGGAGCTGGTTCTTTGAGAAAGTCAACAAAATAGATAAACCCTTAGCCAGACTAATTAGAGGGCAGAGATAGTTTCCTAATTACCAAGATCAGAAATGAAAAGGGAGACATAACAATAGACACTGAGGAAATCCAAAATATCATGAGATCCTACTACAAAAGCCTATACTCAACAAAACTGGAAAACCTGGATGAAATGGACAATTTTCTAGACAGATATCAGGTACCAAAGCTAAATCAAGATCAGATCAACGATCTAAACAGTCCCATATCTGCTAATGAAATAGAAACAGTCATTAATAGTCTCCCAACCAAAAAAAGCCCAGGACCAGATGGGTTTAGTGCAGAGTTTTATCAAACCTTCAAGGAAGACCTAATACCAATACTCCTCAAACTATTCAACAAAATAGAAACTGAAGGCACTCTACCCAATTTGTTCTATGAAGCCACAATTACTCTTATATCTAAACCACACAAAAACCTAACGAAGAAAGAAAACTTCAGACCAATTTCCCTTATGATATCAATGCAAAAATACTCAACAAAATTCTTGCAATCCGAATCAAAGAACACATCAAAACGATCATCCACCATGATCAAGTAGGCTTCATCCCAGGGATGCAGGGATGGTTCAATATACGGAAATCCATCAATGTAATTCACTACATAAACAAACTCAAAGAAAAAAAACATATGATCATCTCACTAGATGCTGAGAAAGCATTTGACAAAATCCAACATCCCTTCATGATAAAAGTCTTGGAAAATCAGGAATTCAAGGCCCATACTTGAACATAGTAAAAGCAATATATAGAAAACCAGTAGCCAACATCAAACTAAATGGAGAGAAACTTGAAGCAATTCCACTAAAATCAGGGACTAGACAAGGCTGCCCACTCTCTCCCTACTTACACAATATTGTACTTGAAGTCCTAGCTAGAGCAATTAGGCAACAAAAGGAGATCAAAGGGATACGAATTAGAAAGGAAGAAGTCAAATTATCACTATTTGCTGATGATATGATAGTATACTTAAGTGACCCCCAAAATTCCACCAGAGAGCTCCTAAACTTGATAAACAACTTCAGCAAAGTAGCTGGATATAAAATTAACTCAAGCAAATCAGAGGCCTTCCTCTACACAAAGGATAAACAGGCAGAGAAAGAAATTAGGGAAACAACACCCTTCACAATAGTTACAAATCATATAAAATACCTTGGTGTAACTCTAACTAAGTAAGTAAAAGATCTGTTTGATAAGAACTTCAAGTCTCTGAAAAAGGAAATTGAAGAAGATCTCAGAAGATAGAAAGATCTCACATGCTCGTGGATTGGCAGGATTAATATAGTAAAAATGGCCATCTTACCGAAGGCGATCTACAGATTCAGTGCAATCCCCATCAAAATTCCAACTCAATTCTTCACAGACTTAGAGCAATTTGCAAATTCATCTGGAACAACAAAAGATCCAGGATAGCCAAAACTATTCTCAACAATAAAGGAACCTCTGGTGGAATCACAATCCCGGATCTTAAGCTGTACTACAGAGCAATTGTGATAAAAACTGCATGGTATTGGTACAGTGACAGGCAGGTAGATCAATGGAACAGAATTGAAGACCCAGAAATGAACCCACGCACCTATGGTCACTTGATCTTTGACAAAGGAGCTAAAACCATACAGCGGAAAAAAGACAGCATTTTTAACAGATGATGCTGGCTCAACTGGCGATTAGCATGTAGAAAAATGCAAATCGATCCATTCCTATCTCCTTGTACAAAACTCAAGTCCAAGTGGATCAGGGACCTCCACATCAAACCAGATACATTGAAACTAATAGAAAAGAAAGTGGGGAAGAACCTCGAGCAAATAGGCACAGGGGAAAATTTCCTGAAGAGAACACCAATAGCTTCTGCTCTAAGATCAAGAATTGACAAATGGGACCTCATAAAGTTGCAAAGTTTCTGTAAGGCAAAGGACACTGTCAGTAGGACAAAACAGCAACCAACAAATTGGGAAAAGATCTTTACCAACCCTATATCTGATAGACGGCTAATATCCAATGTATACAAAGTACTCAAGAAATTAGACTCCAGAGAGCCAAATAACCCTATTAAAAAATGGGGTACAGAGCTAAACAAAGAATTCTCAACTGATGAACACCAAATGGCTGAGAAGCACCTAAAGAAATGCTCAACATCCTTAGTCATCAGGGAAATGCAAATCAAAACAACTCTGAGATTCCACCTCACACCAGTCAGATTGGCCAGGATAAAAGACTCAGGTGACAGCACTTGCTGGAGAGGTTGTGGAGAAAGAGGAACACTACTTCATTGCTGGTAGGATTGCAAGCTGGTATAACCATTCTGGAAATCAGTGTGGCTGTTCCTCCGGAAATTGGACATAGTTCTACCAGAGTACCTAGCTATACCACTCCTGAGCATATACCCAGAAGATGCTCCAACATGTAATAAGTACACATGCTCCACTATGTTCATAGCAGCCTTATTTATAATAGCCAGAAACTGGAAACAACCCAGATGTCCCTCAACAGAGGAATAGATACAGAAATTGTGGTACATCTACACAATGGAGTACTACTCAGCTATTAAAAAACAATGAATTTATGAAATTCTTAGGGAAATGGATGGATCTGGAGAATATCATCCTGAGTGAGGTAACCCAATCACAAAAGAACACACATGGTATGCACTCTCTGATAAGTGGTTATTAGCCCAGAAGTTTTGAATACAGGAAGAACAACCCACAAACCACAAGAAACTCACGAAGAAGGAAGACCAAAAGGTGGACACTTCATTCCTTCTTAAAAGGGGGAACCAAACACCCACAGAAGGAGTTTCAGAGATTAACTATCGAGCAGAGACTGAAGGAAGGACAAGCCTAAGTATAGCTATCTCCTCAGAGGCTCTGACAATACCTGACTAATACAGATGTAGAGGCTCACAGCCATCCATTGAACTGAGTACATGGTCCCCAATGAAGGAGTTAGAGAAAGGACCTATGGAGCTGAAGGGTTTGCAGCCCCTTAGGACGAACAACAATATGAACTAACTAGTACCCTCAGAGCTCTCAGGAACTCAACCACCAATCAAGGACTATACATGGTGGGACTGATTGTTCTGGCAGCATGGGTATAATAGAGGATTGCAAATTCGATCATCAATAGGAGGAGAGGTCCTTGGCCCTGTGAAGGTTCTGTGCCCCAGTGTAGGGGAATGCCAGGGCCAATAAGTGGGAGAGGGTGGTGTGGCAGGCATGGGGAGGGGGGAGGCAACAGGGGTTGTTCTTGTTGTTTTTGTTTGTTTTTTGGAGGGGAAACTGGGAAAGGAGAAATTTACATGTAAATAAAGAAAATACCTAATTAAAAACAAACAAACAAACAAATGGTACCAAGAAAAAAAAGATAGTTCAAAAAGATTTAAAAAAATTCTATTAATTGAATTGAATTGATTGATTGTCTGTTTCTGTACTAATATGGGTGCGGTTTTAAACTCCGTTCATACCTTCCATGTAGCAGATTCTCAGTGGTAGTGTTTAAAGGGTTTTTGAAAGACGAATAGTTTTCTCTGGGGACAAGGTAAAGCTATTCCAGAGACGAGTTAGCATGTGCAGGAGAACACATGAAAATGCATGGTGTATCCTTGTGCCTTGTTGGGGTTGGGTTTGTTCATGTACCACAGGAAGCTATTTTTGATGCAGAAAGACCATCTGGGTTCTTGGTTAAAAAAAAAAAAAGAAAAACTAAATGTTTGAGTAAAAAACTTCCCTTGCAGTCCTTTCTCCTTCTGTGTCTGTTAGTTTGGTGGAATGCTGACCGTTTGTTACCACTGAGCTTTGGACTCTACAGACAGATTTGCCCTAGTGCAGCAAGGCAGTGTGTCCAGTGGGCCTTCTGTGTGGAACTGCTCTGCTTTAGTGCAGTAGTCTAGTAGTGTGCAGAACAACTGGTGACGCTAGAGTATATAATGACCAAATGATAGACATCTGAGGTCTCAGTGGGGCTTTCTACCTTTGCTGGCTGTGCATTAGAACATCTTTAGGACCTTAAAAAAACTACAGGCCTTAGGCCAGTTGTACCTCACCAGACCAGTGAAACCAGGACGATTTACGTGGGGCTTAGGAATATGCATTTTTCAAACCTTGGCTGGGTTTTATGGTGCCATTAGCTTATGAGGCCACAAATAAGGGGAAGGCTCAGGCTTCAGGATGGTTTTCTAAGTTACTCTGAAGAGGAATTCCAGAAAGGATAGTCATTAAGAGAAGATTGGTTAATTTAAGAAAACTATTAGAAGGGACTCTGAATGGACAAAGAGAGATGTTTTAATTTAAATGTAAAATTTCAATGCTATTTTTAAAGGATTTCCTAAGAAGACTGTATTTACCTCACCCCCTTCCCCTCCACTGATTCATTCCAAGCCACCCCCACCCTAGTTCATGGGAGAGGGGGCATTTTTTTTTAAGTTAGCTTAAAAATACATAGTTTTTAGAGTGGTTAGAACAAAGACAGGCTGGAAACTCAAGGCTGGAGCAGAGATGAAGCAGTGTGCCTGGATTTGAAGCAGGATGTTGTGGGCCGTGGCTGCAGCTTTCCCATGAGTGGTTTTTGCTCCTCTGGCTCAGGGCTGAGCACTGCTGGGCCAGTCAGATACAGCTTTGTCATTTCTGACTTAGTCTACTGCTGTGTGCAGTTTTTGACTCCTATGAACTGTTCCCTATCTGTTGTTTAGGGTCGGAGAAGGCTATTTCTGAGGCTGCTTTTAGCTCTGATGTCCTGTTACATAAAATTTGGTAAAGACAGTGCGTCCCCAAAGTAATTTGTGTTTTTGTTTGGAGGGAAAAACATCTTAAGCAAAAGTATGACTGAGGATGCAAACAGGCAGCCTCAGGACCTTGCAACTGCTTCGCCTGCTCTATGCTACACTGTTGAGTTTGATTTTGACCAGTGTCACCAGTAGGGAAGGTTGTCCAGGATGCCTTGGAGTTTATAATTGGCAATGGTAGGGACAGCTCTTTGCAGGTAGCACCCACAGGCCAGGTGCTGTTGGTGAGGGCAAGGGGATCCCTTGAAGAGCTGCTGGGACTGAAGCTGGATGGCAGGGCTGTCGTTTCATAGGCTGCATACTTCTGCTTTATGCTTGAGAATATAACACAATATGAGTAGTGGTTTTTTAATTTTTTTAAGTAAGTGATGCTTTTAACTTTATCTTTTATTCTAAAGTTCTCTGTTAAAGACCACTAAGAGCTGATTTTCCTATATAAATATGCTCACCACAACAATTTTCTCAGTGTCCACCCAAGTTAGCATGGTGTCTGATAGCTGATAGTCCTGTACCCTAGCACCTCAGATTACTACCACAATCATTCTCTTTTCCACAACCCATTTTCCTGTTTATTCAGCACTTTTTTTTTGTTTGTTTTGTTTTTGTTTTTCAAGACAGGGTTTCTCTGTGTAGCCCTGGCTGTCCTGGAACTCACTCTGTAGACCAGGCTGGCCTCAAACTCAGAAATCCGCCTGCCTCTGCCTCCCATGTGTTGGGATCATCAAAGGCGTGTGCCATCACTACCCGGCATTCATCACTTTTTGTATTGAGCTAGCCCATCTTTATTTTGTACTGTTGCCCTTAGCACCACCTGCAGGTGCTTGTAAGGATCTTAGGGTGGAGGAGGGGGAGAACCCTGTCCTCAGTAGGTCTATTATAGTGGGGATGCCAGTAGTGGTCACACTGCAGTGAAGAACTAAATATCTGGGGGAAATGGAGAAGGGGGTTTCTAAGGCATCCAGGGGCGGGGTAGATGTCAAAAAGGGGCTGGGAGGTGGGAAATGGCAGCTCATTTGATTGGAGACTTAGAACCTTTGCTTTTTGGTCTTTTGTGTTCAGAAATACAGTGACTTTCTTTGCTGCTTGTTCTTGGCATCAGATTGTCTATTCCTTTGAACTTATGTGGGCTGGAAAAGAATGGAATGGAATTGGCCCACCTGCATGGAGGGAGAGGGTAGCATTAGGGATGTGGGTGTTTAAAAGCTCTTGGTATGCTTGGCTCTAAGTACGATGGCTATTTGTGTTGCCATTATTGTAGCTGTTATGCCTGCATTCCCTTCAGTGTGCCTCTCTACAGGGATAATTGTAGGGCTCTAACTTATATCTTTTCCTGCTGCCAGATAAAATGGATGCTGAAGTGTTATGTGGTGCAGAATATACAGTGAACTCTGTGTGGGCTGTCTGCTGCTGCTCCCTTAATCTTCTGGGACTCCTGGAACATAAGACAAAAATGTTGCATTTTTACAGCCCACATTGTTGAAAACATAAAAACAAATATATTAGATTTTACTGACGGATCTGCCTCCAAATGGAACCAAATTAACTTTGGTGAATGTTTGGGATTTAAAAGTGTTAAATATGAAGGAATTGAATATGTAGGGGAGAGATTTGTTAGTGGAATCCAAGCAGCCTGTCAGGTCTGAGAATAACTCTGAGGAGGATAGAGCAGGAGGATAGATAATCCAGTCAGGCTGTCGCTGTCTCTGTCTCTTCCTCCCAACCCCCTCACGCGCGCACGCGCTCGTGTGTGTGTGTGTGTGTGTGTGTGTGTGTGTGTGTGTGTGCGTGTGTGCGTGTGTGTGCTCGCGCATAAGTATGGAGGATCGAGGTCAGCCTTGAGTGTTGTTTCTCAGGGGTTGTCCACATTGACTTTAAGCTGTAGGTTCTCTCCTTGGCCAGGAGCCTCTCAGCAAGGCCAGGCTGACTGGCCAGGGGCCTTTTTTTTTTTTTGGTTTTTCGAGACAAGGTTTCTCTGTATAGCCCTGGCTGTCCTGGAACTCATTCTGTAGACCAGGCTGGCCTCGAACTCAGAAATCCTCCTGCCTCTGCCTCCCAAGTGCTGGAATTAAAGGTGTGAGCCACCACTGCCCGGCTCTACTAAATGAATCTTGAGGATCAAACTCAGGTCCCTCAGGCTTGCTGGCTAGTCTCTCACCCACTGAGCCATCTCATTGGCCCATGTCTTTGATATTTTTGAAGACTCTAGATTTGAGCTCCTCAGCTTCTTCCTGAGGATGGTTAGTTTATTTTGTCAGGAGTAGGGAAGAGATGGTTCTGTGTTCTTCTCACTGCCTTTGATCCTTGTCCCCCTGTGTCCCCCCAATCAGTAATAACATTAGGATTACCTTGTAAAGTTTATATCTGCCAAGAGTTTCCATATAAGCTCACTATTTTCTCTCCTATAGTTGATTGTTTTTGTTTTTTTGTGGAAAGGTATTTTGAGATTACACATTATCATGTTCTACAATAGACCATTACTGGAGGGCCTTAGGTTTTTTTGTGTTGTGATGTTTATAGTGCTGGGGATTGAACTAGGGCTTGGGTATGCTAGAGTATTGGGTTACTGAGCTACAACCTCAGCCTTTCCTGCCTGGGCTGGCCCCTACTGTGCTAGTTGAGTGATGAAGTGATCCTGTTTCTCTTAGTTTGTGTTTATCAGTGCTGTTCTGTTATAAGAAGGACTGTTCTCATTGATTTCTCTGTATTTTTTCAGTGGGTTATAATGTAGTTATATAAT